>JASDQU010186155.1:6617-20644 GCA_032191745.1 Picea mariana | reverse complement strand
GTGATCATGTTGATGATGTACTTAATTTATATGTTGATGTTGATGTGTATATTGTTAGGTCATGTTAGATTTGGATGTTAAATGTGCTTGATAGATGTGTATGTTATAACATTGTTCATTAGATGTGCATTTTTCCTATTGATCATGATGATATAATTAATTAATTTATATGTTGATGTTGATGTGTACATTTTTAGGTCATGTTAGATATGTTTAATGTTAAATGTGTTTGATAGATGTGTATGTTAACTAATGCTTGTTAGATGTGTGTGACGATGATGTTAGAAAATGAATGTCTTTTATTATATGTGATCACAATGATGGTGCCATGTTAAATTATTAGATGTGTGTGCTAGCTAATTAATGATGCTTATATGTGCCAGAGGTATATATAATTGTATGATGTTAGCTAGTGAATATAAATGTGTATTTTAGATGTTGTTTATGTTTCTTATAATATGGTTATAATCATCATGTTTATTTTTATAAATTACAAAGAAACTATAATTATAAAATTGAAACTATAATTGCATAGATAGTTCATTATACATATTCATTCTAACGATTTTTTTTTTTTCAAAAAACAAATTACATATGAATAAATATTATTTTCCATTGTACTATTTACTCTGTTTGAATAGACTCTTCTACACTAAAAATTGTTATTATAAAAAAGTTATGATTTCCAATGATAAATTGTTATCATAAAAAAGTTATGGTCTCCAATGATAAGCATTCTATTGGCTTTAAAAATTTATGGATGCAAATCTTCCTATTGTTATTTTTGTCATTATTTCGTAAGTTGATTGCTATCAAATTTTAAAATATTACTTCATTAACTTTGGTTTTAATCAACATTGGGGGCATAATTTTATAAATATTTTCAAAAGCAATGATAAAAGTATGTAAACTAACAAACACTACTTTAGTTAAAAACCAAATTATCACAAAATCATGTTATAAATTTAATTTTTTTAATTATAAACCACATTTTTTGTTAATCTTACATTTAAATCTACAAAATAATTGAACATAAACTCAATTTTTGAATCATCATGTTAACATATCCTAAAAAATGTTGTACCATTAAAAATGCATATCAACCATATCATTACATCTAATTATATCAACATAAAAAGTAGAATTTCATATCCCATTAAAAGTTCAACTGGACATTTAACATTTTTCAGGATTTCACAATTGGAAATACTTGAAGAAGATTAAACATTTTTAAATATATGCAACAACATATAAATATGTTCAAATAACAAATGTTCCATGCAATCACAAATAATTTGAAAGACAAACACATTACACATCAAACTAGTTTTTAACCAACTAAAATTTTTCAAATATTTGTTATAATTAACTTAACATTTCTCTGTCAGAAGATGAATAAAAAACAATATAATTAGCGAAATAAAGAATATAACAAAAAAATACAACATCAATATTAAAGATGAAATAAAACATGTACATATCACTCTCTATTGTCATCACACTCATCATCTTCCTCAATTGGCCTGATAACACCGTTGTTCTCAAAACTATGTTTTGATCTAGGGTCATGTCTTAATACAAACCACCAATCCCTATCCAACACATCTGGGTAAAAAAAACTTGGTTGCAGTGTTTTGGGAAAATATAAGGCTCTTTAGCTTCATCCCACATCTTTTTAGAGTTGATACATATCATCCCACTATCATGATCTTCCTTTACATTATTATGATCAAAGGTGTCCCACCACTTGCACCTAAAACTGATACATTGGAAAGAAGAGAAGTCCACTAAATATCTCTTATATCTTTTCGACATAACCTAACTTCCACTGTATGGTATTTTGATCATGGTGGCTAGCATGACTAGATTGGTCAAACTCGACTTCCACTCCATAGTCTTGTGTCATGTGTCCATCATCGACATCCTCTGTGCGAAAATGATGTCCATATGCCCACATAGATGAGAACAAATACACCTATAAAAAAATGAACAAATCACAGTGTCAATATGTGTCTAATAATATGACCATCAAAATATAAAATAATATAGATGTACTTACAATTCAAATGTGCATTACGAACTTAAAAATTATGCACATAAAAATATTATTACTGAGTTGCTACAACCAATCCGTATGTTTAGTGCATCCTCTTCTCCATGCGGGTAACGACCAGATGCACCATATTTCTCTCTGACTTGGTCAACAAACCAACTGTTGGGGCATATCATTGGTGTATTTTCTTTTAATTGATCAGGATAAGGCATGCTTCTACCATTCAATTGTCTGAATTCTTTCCTATCACTTTCCCATTTCCTCCTCTTATGTTCGTACAATGTGATCCACAACCGTATTGCCTCCAAATTTTAAAGAATGAATTTATTGATGGTATCAATTTCTGAATTCGTTGATGTATTCATGAAATCAAACCAACATATAATACATATGAGATCATGAAAATATACATTATGAAGTTCAGTGTGAATAGTTACTGTGTAGAAATTTGACAAACGATAAGTCACTTACTATTTATTAAGCACCTTTTTCCATTCATTTGGAGAATCTCCCCTTCTCTTTTGTCTTCATCCCTTTCATCATCCCAAATCAATGCACCTAGTGTGTTATGGATCTGCTTGATGTACTCACTAGCATAATAGAAAGACTCATATGATATGTACCCCTCTGCCATAAACCTCTCGATTTTTTCTCTTTGACGAACAAATCCTTTCAATTTCTTCATGTACCTCTCTAAAACAATTATCCAACGACAAGAGACCACCCCGACTAATTCAACCTCATCTACTAGGTGAATTAGAATATGAACCTACAAGTCCATGAAACTCGGTGATAGTTCCTTCTCAAACATACAAACAATCTTAGCTATCTCTTGATGCCACTATGGAATGCTAGCCATATGAATCTCCTTTGATTTGATCCAACGTACAAATGCAAATAATTTAGATATGGCATGCCTTAGGTCATCGTGGAAGTCATGTTTCACACACCCATGCATGAGCAAAGGATAATGACACTATAAAGTAAACACATAAAACTTAATTATGTTTTATCCCATGGCATAAAAATAAAAATTACAAATAATAAAATCACATTTTTGACATACATCGTACCTTTAGAAGGTTCAAATGGTCATGTTATTTCAACCCCGAAAAATGGTATTGAAGCACAATGAAGAAACGTCGTAAGGAAGACCCATATAAAGAAGGCACCTTCACACCCAATATAACTTCATTTGCTAAGAAAGATATTCTTTCTTCAAAATCCATGGGACATCACCTTCTTTGAAAGACTGAGAGGGACCAACCTCTCCTCTACTTTCTTGTCTTGTCCAATGCTTCTTTTTAGTTTTTGAAGAAATAAGATCTCTCCTCATAGCCAATGTGTCACTTTGTTTCGATGACATGTGCCTCCATAAAGAATATGAAATTTTTTTAAATATATGCATGGGATCTAGTAAGTGGGCAATCTTAATATGCTCCCAATAGGGGAGCTCATAAAAGAAAGATTTCCTTTTCATCCCAATGGGAAATTTCTCAACATAGGTGTCGAAGAATTTTGGATCATCAAACATAGGCTCCCCATTTGAATCAAAAATTTCCATAATCTCCTTCTTCTTCTCTCTCTCATATGATATAAGCCATTTTGTTGGTGTTATTATTGCATGCATTTGGGTTCTCTCTGGTTTACCATTAAAAGTGGATGTTGCTCTTCTATAAAGGTGTTCTTATGGGAGGAATACCCTCGAGCATTCGTACACTAGATTTCGTAGGTGGTTGGACCACCTAGCCTTCAGAGAAGGTCCACAACATTTACATCCATGATAGCCTTTAATTACAAGACCTGCAAAATTATTGTATACATAACACGTTAGCGTTTAAGAAGAAAATGTCAATCACAATGAATAAAATAAGCAAACAAATATTGTTAGGTATATAAACAAATCAATAAACATCTTAATTACCAGTGCAAACTCCTAAGCCTAAAATATCATGTGTGGTGTAAGCACATATGCCATACAATGTAAAACTCCTCTTTGTTGCGATGGGTCTTGATACATCGTATACATGTATCCCTTCCCATAATTCCTTCAATTCATCAACCAATGGTTGTAGGTAGACATCCATATTCTTCACTTGTATTCTACTAGGGACTATAAGAGCCAACATAATATGTTAATTCTTCATGGAAAACCATAGGGGGATATTGTTATTGATCACTACTACAGGGCAAACATAATCATTGGTGTTTTGGAGGGAATATGGGTTCATGCCATCCATCGTTATGCTAAGTTGTAGACTTCGTACTTCATCCTTAAATTTTTCTATCCATGTATTCTCTATATCCTTCATGGATATTGAATCTATTGGGATTCACATAACTCCCAAATCACTTATTTGCAAGGCATGCCATCCCTGCAACATAGCTAATTCTTTGCAATGAAAGAGCCTTTGAATCCTTGGGATTATAGGCATGTGCCTCAATATCTTATGAGGAGGATCATGCAATTTACCATTTTTATTTGATTTATGGTGCATGTCATGCCCACATTTCAAACATATCTCTTTGTCTACATATTCTCCTCTATATAGAATACAATCATTCAGACGTGAATGATATGATATATACTCAACACCCAACATTTTCAACAACTGATTTTCCTCTTTGTAGCTATCGGGAAAAACATTATCACTAGGAAGGACCTTATATTTGAATATCCTGCAGTTAGTGGGCAATAGAATTAATGTACAAGGTCATTTAATGTTTATAAAAGAAACCTACATTTCTAATGTTGATTGTGTGACAGGATTTCACAAAATTAATATAAGGCACTTGCTGGTCAATTACCTCAATATTGTCGAGAAATATGCGTTTCACATGCAAAACTTTGCTTTCACGTTGTAAAGTAACATTGTTGTCTCAAGTTGGGTAGACTTTGATCGGGCACTAGGTCCAAAGAGAGGGATGGTGGAAGCATATTTTAGGCTTCCGAAAATGGTATCATTGATATGAGCATCATCCCCTAGATCATCATTCTGGAATGCATCTAAGAACATTGTCTCCATTGCAGTCATATCCCATATCCATACCAACCTCTTTTTGATTGTCTCCATTGCCAACTTCTGAAGAACTACTATTGTTGTATTCATTCCTAATTGGCGAGTCTAGACGTAGTGGGAATTGAATAGGTGGTTTCAATTCAATCATTCTTGGTACGCTTCCTCTCTGAGTTGTGCTCTCATTACAACCTTCTCTCGGGTTGACATTGTTGTGGAGTGCAACAAAAGATCGTAGGTAGGTCATTCATCATTAGAAGAATCCTAATTTCAAAAATATTGAACATTAGTACATCGATGATATTAGTAAGCACAATGTAATAATTTGTTTGTTCAAATTACATTATACCAAACAATTATTACTATCGTCGGCCAAGGATTGCGGCTGGAAGATGGAATGTCACAATTGGTAGGGTAAAGCGGTTTTCCATTTTCATCTACCAACTGCTTGTAGTATGTTGCTCTTGATAAGACCTTCTGAAGTTTTTGAATTGGTATTGGAATATTTTCTGCATCTGAACTCGATTCTAAATTAGGATCCTGCAAATTTGGATACATTTTTATTTAGATTGACATAGATAAAAAATAAATCAATGAGATAATCGAAACATAAATAAAATAAGTTAAACTTACTAGAGATGGAAATGGAGAACTCTGCGATGGACTTTGAACAATATGGAATGGGATGAAATTTGAAGAATTGGCCATTTGATCATATAATAAGGTTTTCTCCTTGCTTTTCAACAAAATTACCAATAAATTTTCCTGTACATATCTAAAATAAATTTCGAGGACCATACCACAATCTAAGTTTGAATATAGTTTTTAAACCATTTTTTAAGAATAAGGCGACATAAAATGTAAAATGTATACTGAAGTATTGCAAGCCATGTGAATTCATCCTAAAAGATAATTTGAGATGAATATACTATTTATATGCAAATAAAAGTTCAAATAACTTTAAAATCATCCAAGTGTGCTTATAAACCACAAATGCATTGATGTTCATATTAACAATAAGCACCGGTGCGTTGAAAAATCAACCACACCGTGTTTCTAGATTTGTTTTAATAAAAACAAATTATATGTCATCGGTGCATCAAATAATATGGACGCACTAGTGAGTAATGTAATATGGCTATAAATGTGTTGAACCTACACATAATAGATCTATCTATAAAATACCACACACATTTGTAGAGAGAAATTGAGAAAGAAGAAGCAAGAGAGAGAGAGAATGGAAGAATTCTCATTAACCGTATTCCACACTAAAAGAGTGAATAATTTACAATAGATATAGGCTACATGAGTAACTAATGTGCCATAGTGGTGTTCTAGAGTGATATGGACACACACCAGTAGTTACGGGAGTAAACTACCACCTAGTCTTGTCTCTCAGGCAGTTACGAGAGTGAATTTCCACCTAGCTGAGTTAACTAGTCTACTAGTCTTCAGTTAACTGATTAAAATAGTGTGAAGTGAGCAGGAGATCAGGGAATCATGGGTAATGCCCCAATATGGTGATGATACCAAGGCTAATGTGCATTATTTGGTGATGATTCCAATGTTGCATGGTGACAAAACCAATGCATCATCTAGACTCCACTCAACTAGTCAAACTGAAGTGAAAACTAAAGAGAATATTCTCCCTCGAGGAATATTCTTCCTAAAATATAGGAGACTGGATAATGACTAATAATGAATAATAAACAAGGAAAAAAATTAGGAAAAATAAATCCTAGGTGTGTGTGAAGTAACTCCAACACCCCCCCCAAACATCACTATGGTGAAAATAAAGAATGGGTCCCGACAACAAGGCCATGTTAGGTACCCAAATACAAAAGATACACTGAAATAAATGAGGAAAGAGAAAAAATCTCATGGGAAAACCCCCTCTCAAATTACAATGCATAAAAAAAATAAAAATGAAAAGGAGCAAAAAACAGTTGCTAAGCAATCGTTTCCTTCACTCCAAGAAAGACCTTAGAACTGTGCAAGTTTGTGCTCGTTGAAGATTTTGTTGAAGATGTAGATGTCTGCATGGATCTGATGAAGTAAATGAACCATTGATATGTCCACACATATCCAATTTCTCTTCTTGTAATGAATAAGATCCAAATAAAGTTTGGATGAAACTTTGAAAACCGTGCGACCGTTTCCGAAAAAATGCTGAAATTTTGTTGATTTTAAAAAGATCATAAATTCACTTTCCGGACTCCGTTTCGGACGATTGTTTTTTTTAAATTGAGTATTTTCTCGAGAGGAATTCAAATATTTAACTTGTTTCTGTAAAATTTTCTCATAAAATATCATAATTGAGTCGTATGTGCGTGGATCCCTTTTTATCTCATGAGATGCATGCATTGTGCATGGAAAAGTGTTTGCATGTGACCCCTGAGATGCATGTCATATATATTCCACATGAAATTCATAAAACAAATCTGAAATGGAGTAGACATCATATTCAATTAATGAAATACAATTTTTTGAAAATACTTAAGTAGAAAACTCTTCAGAATAAGATGTTTTATCTTTTGATGGCTTCTCTTTTGGCTCTATCTGTTCAACCTCCTGCATGAAATCTTCACAATCTTCTTTATTCCCAAATAGAACCTCCAATGTGGTCCATAATTCAATTGGAGTTGATTCTTGTGATTCTTCATATACTCGATGGAAAATTTCGGGAGAAACAAACATGCAAATACATCCTATGGCCATGTCTTGTCTATTGAGAAAGTTGTTTTTCTCATCGACAAAATCAAGCTCGACTTCCGTTCCCATAGTTATTTGGTACAAGCCTCAAAATATGAGCTGAATAAATGTTTTTGGCCTCTATTCCAAATAGTTATGAGGCGTGAGAAGTATTGTTGGTGAGTAAAAAATATATTCCATCTTTCCGTGTTCTTCAATCTTCAGTACTTGCAAAAATAATTTGGTGTAGCTTTTTATTACAATCCGTCGGCTCTGATACCATGTAAATGTGTTGAACTGACACATAATATATCTAGCTATACAATACCACACACATTTGTAGAGAGAAATTGAGAAAGAAGAAGCAAGCGAGAAATAATGGAAGAATTCTCATTAACCGTATTCCACACTCAAAGAGTGAATAATTTACAATAGATATAAGCTACATGAGTAATTAATGTAACATAGTGGTGGTCTAGAGTGATATGGACACACACCCGTAGTTACATGAGTAAATTTCCACCTAGTCTAGTTTCTCAGGTAGTTATTGGAGTGAACTGCCACCAAGCTGAGTTAACTAGTCTATTAGTCTTCAGTTAACTGACTAAAACAAAGTGAAGTGAGGAGGAGAATAGGGAATCATGGGTAATGTGTCAGTATGGTGATGATACCAAGGATAATATGCATTATATGGTGATGATCCCAATGTTGCATGGTGACAAAACCAATGCAACATCTAGACTCCACTCAACTAGTCAAACTGAATTGAAAACTGAAAAAAAAAATCTCCCTAGAGGAATATTCTTCCTAAAATATAGGAGACTGGATAATGACTAATAATGACTAATAAACAAGGAAAAACCTTAGGAAAAATAAATCCTAGGTATGTTTGAAGTAACTCCAACACCCCCCCTAAACATCACTATGATGAAAATAAAGAATGGGTCCTGACAACGAGGCCATGTTGGGTACCCAAATACAAAAGATACATTGAAATAAATGAGGAAAGAGGGAAAATATCATGGGAAAACCACCCCCTCAAATTACAATGCATAAAAAAAATAAAAATGATAAGGAGCAAAAAGCAGTTGCTAAGCAACCGTGTCCTTCACTCCAAGAAGACCTCACAACTGTGCAAGTTTGTGCTCGTTGAAGAGTTTGTTGAAGATGTAGATGTCTGCACAGATATGATGAAGTATATGCACCATTCAGATGTCCAAACATATCAAATTTCTCTTCTTGTAATGAAGAATATCCAAATAAAGTTTGGATGAAACTTTGAAAACCGTGTGGCCGTTTCCGAAAAAATGCTGAAATTTTGTTGATTTTAGAAAGATCATAACTTCACTTTTTGGACTCCGTTTCAAACAATTTTTTTTTTGAAATTGAATATTTTCCTGAGAGGAATTCAAATATCCAACTTGTTTCTGCAAATTTTTCTCAGAAAATATCAGATTTGATTCGTATGTGCACGACTCCCTTTTTGTCTCCTGAGATGCATGCATTGCGCATGGAAAAGTGTTTGCATGTGACCCCTAAGATGCATGCCATATACCTTCCACATGAAATTAAGAAAAAAAATATGAAATGGAGTATACATCATATTCAATTAATGGAATACAAATTTTTGCAAATATTTGTGTAGAAGACTCTTCAGAATAAAATGTTTGATCTTCTGATGGCTTCTCTTCTAGCTCTATCTGTTCAACCTCCTGCATGAAATATTCACAATATTATTTATTCCCAAATAGAACCTCCAATCTAGTCCATAATTCATTTGGAGTTGATTCTTGTGATTCTTCATATACTTGATGGAAAAGTTTGGGAGAAACAGACATGTAGATACATCCTATGGACATATCTTGTCTATTGAGAAAGTCATTTTTCTCATTGGTGGAATCAGGCTCGACTTTCGTTGCCATGGTTATTTGGTAAAAGCCTCTACATCTGAGCTGAAGCAGAATTTTTGGCTTCCATTCCAAATAGTTATGAGGCATGAGAAGTATTGTTGGTGAGTAAAACATATATTCCATCTTTTTGTGTTCAATCTTCAGTACATGCAAAACAAATTTGGTGTAGCTTTTGATTAACAGTCCATCATATTTGATACCATGTAAATGTGTTGAAACTGCACATAATAGATCTATCTAGAAAATACCACACACATTTGTAGAGAGAAATTGAGAAAGAAGAAGCAAGAGAGAAAGAATGGAAGAATTCTCATTAACCGTATTCCACACTCAAAGAGTGAATAATTTACAATAGATATAGGATGCATGAGTAACTAATGCACCATAGTGGTGGTCTAGAGTGATCTGGACACACACCAAAAATTACGAGATTAAAATTCCACCTAGTCTAGTCTCCCAGGAAGTTACGGGAGTGAACTGCCAGCTTGCTGAGTTAACTAGTGACGCAAGAAAGGCTACCCTCACGGTTCCACCCTGCTTCTCACCAGGACCTTCTCTAATTCTCGGCCCGAAGAGTCAAAGGACTCTTCCAATCTCCCCTCGGGAGTTACCCATAGTACACTTCCTACGATCTCCCCTTCGCAAATCGGAAAATCGACGTTCGCGCTATCGCGAACCCTGCGTGCACGTTCTTGTGCAAATCAAATCCCCGAACCCCGAATGCCAATGGTCAACGGTTAACTCTTTCAGATTTCGGGAATTTCCCTATCGGGAAATCGGAGTATGCGATGTTACGAATCCCTTGCCCTTCAATTCACCGAACCCCGAATCCCGATCCAACGCCACGTGGATTCCACTATGTCTCGTGGTCCCACACTACCACGTCACTCATTCACTCGTGCGATCGGGGATCGCGGGATCGCGAGTTCAACTGTCGTGAGTCCTTGGCCTTGGAAACTCCCGAATGCCGAAACCCTGATGACACCTGTCAACACCACACTATCACTGTGGGACCCGTCGTGATTCAGGACTTTGCTGGTCCTTCGTGGTCCCACATGCCACGTCACTTCGGGATTTCGCGGATTGCGAATCCACGATACAAGAATTCCTTGACGTCGAGAACCCCGAAACGCCGAACGCTGAAAACCCGAAGTCCGATGACACCTGTCCTCCACCTGCTCTAGAGGTCCCACTTAGCTACGTCACTCCTCCGCTCGTGCGATCGGGAATCACGGGATCACGATTTCAACTATCACAAATTCCTTGCATTGGGAAATCTCGAATGCTGCAACCCCGATTCTCTGGATTCATGCCACCTGTCCCTGTCCTGATCGATGGCTCTGATCAATTCAGGAAATCGCTGTTCACGATTTCAAAAGGTATGAACCTCACACTTCGACAAACGCCGAATGCCGAACCTCGATATGATGGGGTCTCTCGACACGCGTCCCCTGGAAATCATCGGCTCTCGTAATTTCGGGAAATCGCGACTCGCGATTTCAATGAGCGCAAAACTCTTGCCTCGTCAAATGCCGAATCCCGATATGCCGATATCCGATGGCCGGTTCCCTTCTGCGCCTTTGGGCTAACGCCTGCGCAACTTCGCCACGATCTGACGGTCAGCGAGATTTCGCGATCCTCCGACGCGAATCCTGTCCGTTGATCCACCTCCTTGGAGAATTCTCCCGCTCCTAAGCTTCTCTCGGTTCGAGCTCCTCCTGGGTCTGTTCCCAAAGTCTTCACCACGGGACTATCCCTCCTGAGCTTAATCTTCTCCGACTCCTTCAGAGACCTTTGCGCTCGCCTCCTGCTCACGCTCGAACTTCAACAACTCTCGAAGTGTTGAGTTCTTCCAGACTCTGTGCATTCCCTGCGACAGTAGTCTTTGCCTTCCTGGTAGTCTCGACCTTGTACCTCGACGCGTTCGTCCTCCTGAGCTTTCCCCTTGAATCCTCAAAGGATTCAATTTTTACCTCTGCACTCTCCTTGCAGAGTCCTTACACGCCCAATGCTATCTGTCCTGGGCCTCTCTTGTAGCTTCGACCTCTACAGAAACTCGGTTTTTCTTCTTCTCTTTCTCCCACAGATGGGAGTATGGATGCCTCCTACTATCCTTTTTCTCAAGCGCCTCCTCGCTGATTCTTTTGGGTATTCAATAACCCAATACAGGTCCCTCAGTGAACTGTGCTTCCTTCAGCTGATAGAACTCAATGAGTTCCTTCCTCCTGTGCCATTTACACACTTACTCAACGCCCTCCTGGCGGAGTCTCTTCTCCTCTTTCACATAACACCCAACAGTTGTGTTTTTCCTGTGAATTCACGCACTTCGCTCAATGTCCCCTAGATAGAGCTTCTCAGAATCTTCAACAGACTTCTGCTCCTTCAGAACTCACAGCAGAGTTCTTTCCTCGGTGCACGCTCAATACCCTCTTGGTAGAGCTCCTCTCACAGAATCCTCAATGATTCTGTTAACAACTGTCTCTCAGCTACACAGCCTTGCCTCTTGAGGTGTTCAGTAACCCCAAAAGTCCTCCTTCTGTATGAGTTGTTGACTTCAATGCTTGTGCTCTCAGCATGTCTTTGTCTGACTCCTCACGAGTTCAGAAGCGCCTCCTCAGTGCACTGGGATTCAGAGTCTCAACACTCTGTCACGCCCTCCTGGCATGAACCCTCAAAGACCTCTCAAACCTGAAATCAACCCAACTCCCTACAAATACATGATAATAATACACAATTGCAGCATATAATGAACACACACATACAAACATGCATATAATGACAGAAAATGCAGGAAAAAATGCTCTGTATTAAGGATGGCAAATGCCTGTATATTTTACCAGATGTTCTCGAGCTCTCCTCAGCTCTACATGCATTCTATCTACATGTACCTCTCCTCTTTTTTTTTCAAAATGAGATCTCCCTATCTCTTTTACCTGGGGTGCTCTCAGCGCTTCCCTCCAGGTACACCTACCCTATTCAATTACAATGAATGGGGCTGTCTAGTCCAGAATCAGACCTAGATCTCAGCCAATCTACAATAAAGGCCGATCCTATCTAATGCCTGCGCAAAGGCATGGATTTCCTGGTTCAACAGCCTAAGCACATTAAATTACATTCAATACAAATTCAAAATGAGGCTGCGTCTCCTCTTCAGCACATGAATGAGTGTGCGCTGACGTGGTTGACTGGTTGGCATGGAGAGATGCTCCTGCATCAACTAGTCTACCATTCTTTAGTTAACTGACTGAAACAAAGTGAAGTGAGGAGGAGATCAGGGAATCATGGGTAATACGCCAGTCTGGTGATGATACCAAGGCTAATGCACATTAGCTGGTGATGATCCCAATGTTGCATGGTGACAAAACCAATGCAACATCTAGACTCCACTCAACTAGTCAAACTGAAGTAAAAATTGAAGAGAATATTCTCCCTAGAGCAATATTCTTCCTAAAATATAGGAGACTGGATAATGACTAATAATGACTAATAAACAAGGAAAAACATTAGGAAAAATAAATCCTAGGTGTGTGTGAAGTAACTGCAACAATGGCCGCACCGGTGGGTCTTACATAAGAGCACCGTCATGCCGAAAAAGTTTTTAAAAATATGTGATTTTTTTAAAATAATTAAAAGAAGAGCGGGAATCGAATTTCATAAAGTCATTTAAATACTAAAAAGATATTCACCGTTTCATTATTTTGCAAAATTTTGCATGGGAGATACTTGCAAGAGAGACATACAAATGAACATTGTGGAGGAGCAGAGTACTTTGGAACCACAATATTATTCTGAACATGAGAATTTGAAGGGTATGGTGATTCACTTTAAACTCTTTTCATAAAGTTTTTTTGATATAAAGAAGGTATTCAATATTTTCATTATTTTGCCAAAATTTACATGAGACAGATTTGGAAGAGAGACACACCAGAGAGCACTGTGGAGCAGAATAATACTTTGGAATAGTAGAAATATTAAGAAAATCATGATTTGAAGGGTATGGTGATTCACTCAAAACCCTACATTAAAAAAAATAAAATAATAAATAATAAAAAAATTCATACTTACCTTAGACCCTTGTATTTTTTTTCTTACATGAATGCAAAATTTCACCCTAGGGTTTAACTCCCTCTATCACTTCGGAAGTAGGGTTTTTCATTTTAGTTATTTTAGATATAATGGGTTTGTTTTTCTATATATAAGTGTGTAACAACCCAAAATTATTAATAAAATGATTGTAATTTATCTAGGGTCAGTTAGATTGATTATTTAAATAACTAGATTGAATCTTTTATTATTTTATTATTATAAAGGTAGGTGAAGTAATTAATGGGGGGATAAGGCAGCTGAGAATTAAAG
>JASDQU010186154.1:0-19558 GCA_032191745.1 Picea mariana | reverse complement strand
GTGTAGTCTCCATCTCCTCCATCCTCGCTTGGAGATCTCGCATCTGGCGTTCCATCTCTGCATTACCTACTGGCCTGCCTCTCCTTCGGATGTCCCTGTCTTCATGATCAGGCGGTTCACGTGAACACGGTTCACCTACAGCTCCAACCCCCGAACCCCGATAGTCAACAATCAACGCTTTCACGCATCGGGGATTTCCCTATCAGGAAATCGGCAATGGTAATGCTACGGTTCACTTATACTGCAAAACGCTGAACCCTGAACTCTGATGACACCTATACTCTACCAGCTCTTATGGTCCCACTTTGCCATGTCACTCCTCCACTCGTGCGATCGGGGATCGCGGAATCGCAATTTCAACTGTCCGGGTCCTTTGTATTTGAAAACCCCGAATACCAAAACCCTGATTCGCCGGATTCGTGCCACCTGTCCTTGTCAAAATCGACGGTCCCTATTGACTTGAGAAATAACTATTCACGATTTCGATGGGCATGCAACTCACCTCATCGAACGCCGAATGCCAAATCTCTGAAGTTCGATGGACTTTAATCCTCCTCGCCTGTGCTTACGGGTTAACTTCCGCGTAGCTCCTCCTTGATCCGACGATCCTCAGGATTTCACAAAACTTCACAGGGATTACAAGTCGTCGATTCTCTTCCTCTTGAGAACTCTTCCTGCTCTCAAGGCTCGATTCTGTTCCCACTCCTCTTGGGTCTGTTCCCAAAGTCTTCCCCACAGAACTATCCCTCCCGAGCTTGGTCCCTCTTGCTCCTCCAGAGATTCTGTACCAACTGCCCACTCTCGAACTTCAACAATTCTCGAAGTGTTGAGTTCTTCCTGACTATGTGCACTCACTGCGACAATAGTCCCACGCCTTTCTTTTCTCAGACTAACTACTAAGATATTAACCTTGGTCTACACTCCTCTGCATGACACGAGCGACGCAATTCGACTTCTGGGTCGATGAGAATAAGAGTTTAACTGTGAGCCTCCTCAACACACTCTATGCAGAGGAATTCAACTGCACTCTATGCAGGAATCTCTCGGCTCAACCAGAGAAACAATTGAAACTTATTCTTCTCTCACAGACTTCAGTAAACCTCTGAAATCACATGCACAGCATAACCTAAAGCAAATGCATACAAGTAAAACAAACATTCATGAACACATAAGCATATACACAGAGAAAACAACACCAGTCATGAAATTGAATCCAAATCTCTTCTTATTAATCCAATATGTACATGAGGGCTCTACAAGTTCTCTGCTTGCTGTTCTTTTTTTAGAATGCAGGAATTGAATGAATAATACAAAGGAGGGTGCCTATATTCCGTTTTCCCTCTCGAAAACAAAACTGTCTAATCTACAGTTAATTCCTATCTAACAGCATTAAAACTATTAAATGCCTTCCTATCTATAATACAATACAAGTGCGCTCAACTTTGAATGCCTTCATTTAAATGGTGTCGCAACAACTCCAAGGTAACTCAAAATGCATGTGCTGGCACTGTCCAGCTGTATTCTCTTTCTCCACACGCTGGCTCGCTTGATGAGGTGTGGATGCTCCTGCATCAGGGATGCAGGAAATAATGAATAAGGAATGGATGGATTGATAATGAAAAGAGAAGAGGAATGTGCGACAGAAGAATATATTGGAGTATTGCGCAGTGGAAAAATATTTCAGTACAGTAGAAAAAGGATTGTGGCTAAGAGAGAAGAGCAACATAGTGAGGTTGAGGAAAGAGACACCGGTGCAGTACTCTATATTGAAGGAATACCACACATAGAGGAAAAGGAAAAAGATCATCATCTTAGTCCAGTAGAAGGAGATCCATCACATCCCAGTAGCCCCACTTAGGCCAGACTTTGTATCGAACCCACAACCCTGTGTGCATCTCCGAGATTTGAAACTTTGTTGTGAACACTTGTAGTTAGTAAATAGAGAAAGGATAATAGTAAAGGTAGTCATAGAAGTGGAAGTAGTGCAACAACCAAAAATCGATTGGTGACACCGATGAATAATACTACGTAGTATGCCATGGTAGGGGTAGGCCCCACTTTGAGAATGTCTACCTTTCACAAAGCAGGGACATAAGATACAAAACAACACTTGTTTTCCTGTGAAGCAATATGGACCATGAAGAACGTCGAGGATGATGATGCGAAGATCGTGTCATTAGTGACGACATTCATAGACCACACATTACTATGGTATATGAAGTATCAGTCCACTTCACCTATGGGACAAGATAGAACGTTGGAAGACATCTGGAAATCCATGTTAAAATAATTCCAGAAGCCAAAGTATGAGTCACAGTATATTACAGAAATGAAAGAGATCAAGCAACTGCAAAATGAATTAGTATGGGATTTTGATTAGAGATTCAAGATATTGATGGATATATTGACCTTCTATATTGCAGATTAGTAACATAGGGAATAGTTCATTGCGACATTGTTACCACATATACGATGCCCCTTGACGAAATAGAAGATTACGTCACAGTTTGAAGCACTATAAATCACCATGAAATTTGAAGCATCCCCTGTAGGAGAAAATGGCACAAGAATGGATCAGGTTCAGTCACAGTTAGCAACATTTAAAATTCAGTTGCAAGGTCTTGCTAAAGGGAAGGGAAAGCATAGATAATTATAGTGTACCACATGTAGAAAGGAAGCTCATCATAAGAACGCATGTCCAACTTTTAGAGAATATCTAGCTACATGAGCCCCAAATCCCTTGGCACCAGGAGGAGGAGTTTATTGTGAGATATGCAAAACAATGGGTCATCACCCAACTTCCTATCCATTGATGTAGAAGTATCAGATCACTTCCAAGAACTTATTTTGTAATTTTTGTAATTTCATGCGACATGAAAAAAAGGAATGTCATGCACCCGATCTCATGAGAGAACACACTGAAGATGCATACAAATTTGAAAGGGAAGAAAGACGGGAAGGATGGGTACTGCAATATAATACTCCAAAAGGATATACTCAAGGAGGAAGAGGAGGATTCAGAGGCGGGGAAAGAGGAGGATTCAATAGAGTATTAGGATCGATTATATGTTATAACAGTAAGATATGAAACACTAAATATGCGATGGTAGCCATTGCATGGTTAGGAAAATATCTCAACCATCCATGATATTCTCAACCTCTCCTTGGGATTAGGAAACTAAATGTGAGGTGGATTCTCACACTAAATTAATTTCCTTTTTATGAATATTAATAAATAATTCATGTGCACATAGTATTTTGACCTTCATATAATATATTTCTCCTCCATATTGACTAGGGATTGTGACAAATGTTCTTTCATGGTGTCAAGGTGTATGAAACATTTAGCAAGATGCATATGACACTTTTACGATACTTGCGACACTTAGGGTGAGGTAATTAAGTGTGTAATTTTGATGTGTAATAGATTCCCCCCTAAAGTGTGAGGTCATAAGGGAAACTGATGGCCAAAACACTTTACAATTCTTCAATGCAAGGGTGTGGAGTTGGAGAAACTAGAAGAAGATGCAAAAAGCCATCAAACAATATTAATATATGTTCCATTTCCAAGGCAGGAATACCTATGCTTAGAATACGATATGAATCAAAGCATGGCCGCTAACCAATACACTACAGATCCATGAAAAATATTGACTAAGGATATGGCCACCAAAGATACAATGTGGATCCATACCTCCATGACATGAACTGATCGTAGCCAAGAAAAATACAAAATGGAGCTACGAGATGATAAAAAATAGCCACAGACCAATACAATGTGGATCTATGTGACAATATATATATCAACATGCTAAAATGATCTCCTCCGCAGCCTGGGAAAATAAGATAACAGAGTGAATGCTCAACCGAGGGTCTTCGTCCCAATCCCAATGTGGTACGAATCTATCCATGAGAATATATGATTTGATGTCGAACATGGTAGAAACCACTTGATTAGTGACCATTAAGGTAAACTATTAACAAGTGCGAGGGAAATCACCAATGATGTCAATGACTCCCAAGGTACCTTAGTACATTCCAGCGAATGTGAATAAATCAGTTGAGGTCGACCATTCATGGAATCATCTAATCAGAGGTCAATTAAGTAAACCTATTGTCGAAAGTGAGGATTCCTACTATTGAGGCATGTAGGTCCCAAGGTGCTAACTGGTTTCTAAGTCTAATTATCGGATAATGTGTTGAAGTCGACAGGAAAAGACTCATCGAAGGAGGGCCTTGATGTATCCCCCATCATCGACATGAAACTGAAACATGAAATTGATGTAATATAGTGAATCGAATGAGTATGGACTGACATAGGAAATGGAAACTGGAAATACTGCAGATGGATGGTTTGAAGTGAAACTTCCCTTGAACATGATGAGGCATGACAACTAACTTGACAACATTGACTTGACGAGTACCAAGAATGCAATGTGATGACAATAAGAACACTCTTCAACTTAGATGAAAACATATGGTGACACATGGAATTAGTATGACTCAGAGACAAGTAGATTACCCAATGTAAGACAAGACACAAAAAGGTTCCATGTTCAAGGGAGATAATATCTTCCATAAAGGATTCCCAAAAACTTGACCCACTTCCTTCAATTTCCCCCCCACCCAGATAGATGAGTATCTCTTTTTTATTTAACGAGCTCAAGGAGGGTAACACATGATCGATATAACTCACCTTCAGTAAGTTCTTCTTCCTTTTTTTAATGAACTGGAAGAAGTAAGGATTCCTTCCCATATGGGTCCTTCAATGTGTAGTTTAGTGAGTCCAAAAAAGGAAAAATCAGTGGTTTTTCATGTTTAGAGAGTCTGAAAATAACTTAAAGGTGACTCCAAGGTTGTCCTTTTTTGTGATTTTAGTCTCTGAGGTTCGAAAAAGTATAAAATGATACAACGGATAACTCTTCTAGTCGATATTGACTAAAGTGTTCCTTTTTCATAATTAGTCTCGCGAAGCCGAAAAAGAGATAAACTATCACTCGAAAGACGCCCTTTCAAACCTTTTAACGAGTGTGAAAGGAAGCAAGACCACTCAAAAATATTTTCATGATTAGAGAGTCTGAAAAGAACTTAAAGGAGACTCTAGGGGGTTCCTTTTTCGTATAACCTTTACGAGTCCGAAAAAGTGATAAAAGTATACTCTGTCACATTCTCATGTATTTACGAGGCTGAGAAAGAACAAATACTAATCTCAGTAACTTATTCTCATGTATTTATGAGCATGAGAAGGAACAAAGACTAAGATCGTTCTAGAAAAATACTACAAACTTACTATGGGAATGACTTTCAAACGAGGATCACTCCTAGCAACGTGTCTCTCTAGAGGCAGTTTTCCCCCAACTTCTTTGGAAAACATTGGTGGTTTTTCTCCAACATGATGTCCAAAGGCTAGAGACTTACCCCCCAAGAGTCATTTCCTCCGACTCTTCTTCTTCTTTCCTCGTTTAGGTTTATGGTTACTAATGGAAACATTTTCACTAGGTGGAGGAAAAGAAGGTTCAATTAATTGATCCAGAGTGAGAATCAATCGAAATGGAGGGGTGTCTTTTTCATTTTTTAAAGATCTTGACAAAGACAATGAACTATGCTCGTCAAGACCAGGTACTACCAAAGGATGAGTTGAATCAAAGGATTACGTGATTCAAAATCATGTTTAAGGTGGAAACCTTTGAGGTGGGAGAAGTAGGTAGAGGAAAAACCCCCATGAGAGAGGAATCCTTGAGAAGACCTACACCTACACTCTCAAAATTATTCTTTCCTATAAAAGGAACATTATTTGTTGCAACATTGTTGAGATCTAGAGTTGTATACTCAAATTGGTCAACGATGATAATATTTTCTTGATGGGAAAATCATAAGATACAAAACACTGAAGATGTGATGACAGTCATTGCATCGAACCAACTAGATCCACTAAAATGGGATCTGCAAGATTTTTAGGGAGAAAATATCTCTCAAGGATTTTAGGGAGAAAATATCTCTCAAGAATTTTAAGGAGGAAATATCTCTCAAGATCCACCAAATTAGGAATTTGGTTTGAGAAAATATCTCAAGCATCCATGAGATTCTCAACCTCTCCTTGAGATTAGGAAACTAAATGTGAGGTGGATTCTCACACTAAATTAATTTCCTTTTTATGAATATTAATAAATAATTCATGTGCACATAGTATTTTGACCTTCATATAATATATTTCTCCTCCACATTGACTAGGGATTGTGGAAAATGTTCTTTCATGGTGTAAATGTGTATGAAACATTTAACAAGGTGCATATGACAATTTTATGATACTTTAGACACTTAGGGTGAGGTACTTAAGTGTGATCTAGTGAGGCTCTAGTAAGATACGAAACACTGAAGATGCGACGACGGTCATTACATGGTTGATAAAATATATCAACCATCCATGAGATTCTCAACCTTTCTTTGAGATTAGGAAACTAAATGTGAGGTGGATTCTCACACTAAATTAATTTACCTTTTATGAATATTAATAATTAATTCATGTGCACATAGTATTTTGACCTTCATATAATATATTTCTCCTGCACATTGACTAGGGATTGTGACAAATGTTCTTTCATGGTGTCAAGGTGTATGCAACATTTAGCAAGGTGCATATGAAAATTTTACGATACTTGTGACACTTAGGGTGAGGTACTTAAGTGTGGAATTTTGACGTGTAACAAATTTCCCCCCAAAGTGTGAGGTCATAAGAGAAACTGATGGATGAAAAAATTTACAATTCTTCAATGCAAGGGTGTGGAGTTGGAGAACCTGGAAGAAGCTGGAAACAACCATCAAACAATATTAATATATGTCCCATTTCCAAGGCAGACATACCTATGCTCGGAATACGAAATGACTCAAATCATGCTCTCTGAATAATACACTGTGGATTCATGAAAAATATTGACTAAGGATATATCCACCAAAGATACAATGTGGATCCATACCTCCATGACATGAATTGATTATAGCCACAAAAAATACACAATGGAGATATGAGATGATAAAACATAGCCATGGACCAATAAAATGTGGATCTATGTGACAATATATATATCATCATGCTCAAATGATATCCTTCACAGCCTGGGATCCACTAAAATGGGATCTTCAAGATTTTTAGGGAGAAAATATCTCTCAAGGATTTTAGGGAGAAACTATCTCTTAAGAATTTTGAGGAAATATCTCTCAAGATCCACCAAATTAGGATTTTGGTTTGAGAAAATATATCAACCATCCATGAGATTCTCAACCTCTCCTTGATATTATGAAACTAAATATGAGTTGGATTCTCACACTAAATTAATTTCCTTTTTATGAATACTAATAAATAATTCATGTGCACATAGTATTTTGACCTTCATATAATATATTTCTCCTCCACATTGATTAGGGATTGTGAAAAATGTTCTTTCATGGTGTCAAGGTGTATGCAACATTTAGCAAGGTGAATATGAAAATTTTACGATACTTGCAACACTTAAGGTGAGGTACTTAAGTGTGGCATCTTGATGTGTAACACCTAGGCATTTAACTCAAGATTTCCATGCTCCTTGTGCATTGTGCACATACTGTAGACAGTTGGATCATGCAATGAAACATTGTCTGCATCTAATTGAGAAATGGTAGGATAAGAGGAACTAGAATGTTCATATGATAGAAATATAAGAGCACAACGATCGATCAAGTATAGCCACATTTACACATGGAGGAGAAAGAACATGAGTTGATTCAATGGAACAAGGAATTAGGACTGACCAGTGGGTCAGGAAAGAAACATAACCTAATTTGGCGTTTGACCCTCAGAAAGAGACAAACACTTCTAAGAAAGGAAGGAAGGAACTGTTAGAAACATAATGGGTAACATTGACCTCACAACATGTGTATGAAAGGCCACCTGTGTATGACATGCCTTCAGTCTATGACCACTCAATGATATAAATGACAGTTAAGAAGGTACGTACTATGAAAAGTTTCTTAAATAGTTTTTTATAACTAATTAGGGATGAAATTGCATTGAACGCACTACGCGAGATGATCGACTAGTGCACACAAGATAAAGAAGCAGCTAGTGCACAATGAGAAGTTAACCAGGTATAACGTAAGAAAAGGACAAATAGGGAATTTTGACTTAATGCACAGGTAGGAGATTATGTTATGGAAAATATAATCTTCGATTTGGGATCTGATGTGGAAATCATTTCGAACAAGACATGGGAAATGATGGGTAAACCAAATTTGATCTGGTTACCAATTCAGTTGAGGCTAGCAAATCAGCACAAGATTCTCCCAATTGGAAGACTAACATGGGTGAATGTTAACATCGAAAAAGTGCGCAACACAAAATATTTTGAAGTAATCGAGATACTAGATGGTTGTAAACCTTATCCATCTTTTCTTGGACTCAATTAGGATTTTTATAACCAAACTATTATTGATATAAAAAAGAGACAAATGATCTTTGAAGTAGCATACTTCAGAGTTATTGCGCTATTGGATCCCATAGAAGGAAGACAATATGTGGAACCAATAAGGGGAAAATAACTCAATAACCTTTACAATATGACCGTGCAGATGGATGACTAAATTAAACCTATTGTTGAAGGTGTACTCAGTTGGTGAAGTATCAGTTCTTGCATGTCGAATTTAGAAGAAGCCCTCAAACATTTGAAACATAGATTACATGAGGTATCTACAAGGAGATGTGCTCATATTACCCTCACATTATGATGGATTGGAGTTGAGGTATGTGATCCCATGAAGTATGATGGACTAAAAAATGTATATCTTTTTGTAAAAGAATTTTATTGCATATACCATATCAACAAATATTTCCAACTTTAGACATTGCATTGAAAGCAACTCCGACAAGATAGTGGGCTGCACATAAGTATGGAATAGATAATTGGAAAAAATGTAGAATGTTGTTACAAGTAAGTTTTGGAATAGAAAATGCATATTCCGTGCATAAGTGTACTGGGTTGAGTTGTCCTATAGATCATCTTACACAGTGAACTATGACATGGAGCTCAGTACCAAAGCAAGAATGGATGCACTTGTTAGTACATACCTTGGATGTGATTCCAAAGAATTGGTACTTATAACTAGAAGTAGGAAGAGGAAAAACAAACTGGGAAGACTTGACTCACAACTTTAAGGTAACTTTCAAGTTTAAATATGATACACCTTCAATAGGCACAACTCTGCAAATTATCAAGACCAAGATCTTTACACTAGAAGATTCAAAGATACCAGGAGCCTTATTTAGTATGCCCAAATATTCTATGAGTGTTCAATAGGTTTTGGAATGCTATAATGTTGTTGGAAAATACCAGGAGGACGAAGACCCGAGGAATTTGCAAATACCAGAAATCAAAGGAGAGCGTGTAGTATAAGGTACTAAGCTTGATTCTTTCAAGTATGCAAATTCATTGAGAAGGCGCAAAGTGAATATTGGTACAAAGGATAATCTCAAGTTCACAAACATTGGAGATTACTAGAAGGAGGAAACTGTCAAGGATATTGTTGTTTACTTGATGAATAATAGGACCTTTTTCCGACTACATTCTCATAGATGAAAGAGATTGTTGGGGAACTAGGGGAGATGGAGATTTGGTAACATCACCCAATCCCCTAATTCTCGTTAAGACTGATGGGGTGTCAAAATTTATATTTTTCCAACTACTTTGTTTCTCCAATTAGACTTCATAGTTTGATTCTACTCATCTAGAGATTTCCCACGACTGTAACCATGCTCAATTCTGAGCTCTAGATCAAACGTTACAACCCTCCAAATTTTCTGGTCCTTTTATCATCAATAACACCTTAGTTCCATGTGGCATCCATGTGGCACTCTATTACACATGCCACTTGACGTGGTACTAACGTTGTGCGGACATGGCAGCTGCCATCTGTCTCCTCGATTATCGTATGTTTGGCATGTTGGATTAATGACTATGATATATTCAGAGTCCCTTTATACCGTTGAATTTTATCCCATCAGAGTATATTCACAAGGGGATCTCCACGCACTCCAATGACCTAATTCTGATAGATCTAATGGTCCCAAAGGCTAGAAAATGGATGACCCAGGTCACATCAGGGTTCTAACTATAATGAGGGTTAAAAATCTACCTTATACCTTTGAACACGCCCTTGTTTGGGTCCACATTAATCAAAGGTTGATGCTCATTATTTCCACACTCCGATCAATGACCCTGTTCATCTCTCGGAGTCATACTTTGAACCATTCAGAGTGGTACAGTAAACTCTCCCGAGTCAACTCTGAAACAATGAACTCCCTTCCTAGCCTCACTTACATAGAGTTCAATGTGGAATCCAAATTGGCACTCAGGACATGTGGCCCTACCCAAATCCACCACCTAGATCGACACATAAGACTCAAGCCATGTCACATTTCACCCCCAAAGTTCCATAATACACTGCCACATGACACAATATCCACCTAACACGTGGACTCTCCACTTGGACATACGTGGCATACATGTCATTTCTCACCACTGGCACATCCTTCCTGGTGTTGACACATGTACTCTGTGTATTGGACAAATGACATCAACCCTGTCATTGTGATGTCACCTTCATCTTGGCCTCGTCCAGGTGAGAATCTCCAAGATCTACGATCAAGATTATCTTTCAGTTGGGCTTCGATTGACAACCAGTATTACTCCTTTGAGTTCTTCCTTCAGAGTGTTTCTATGACCGCTCGAGAATTCCCTCCAAAATTCAACAACGAGCAAACTATTTGCAATGGGCTTTGCTTTGAAATATCAACGACTAGATCCAATGGACATGATCGCTCCTCCTTATGATCTAACAATCATTAATAAAAACACCTTTCCAATGGATTGAACTCGATAGGGACCCATTCCCTATTACCTCGACCAAATATAGGATACCACATGTCTTCCTCCTACACATAGGCCCTTTTCATCAATGTGATGTCAGCATGATGTCACCCCTCCTCTCAATCACATCTAAGGATTTTTCACTCTAATCAATGAATGAGATTAAATCTCATCTTTTCTCCGATCGATGGTTGGGATCATTTAGATCCATTCTTTGATGGATCCAATGAATTTTACCAATCTTGACCCTTTGCAAGCTCTCATATGTGAGGGACCCTGACCAATGGCCAAGATTATTTTGTTGTGCTGAATTAACAACCGTGATTCTTTTGGGTAAAAAGACACAGGATTTCAGAGTTTTATGACAATCCACTTTAGGACTTGGCCAAATTAGGGTCTTCCTTAGGTAATTTTAATCCTTCTTTCATGGATAAGGATTTTCCCATCACCATGTAAATAGAGAATTGATCCCCGCACATTGTCCATACCTAGACGAGGGAATTTACATCCTGTGTTGGCTAATAAACACCAGGTTCAACTAATAATATTGTCAAAATTATATAAAGAACACCCGCAACATATACTCAAACATAGTTCCCCCTTGTTATCAATTAACTCCTTTATTTGCACTACCCATGTACATGAATTATGCAATATAACTACAACATACACATGCATCACATTTAGGAAAACCACAATAGAGACGCATAATTCCATCAACACTTACCATGATTGAGAATATATAATTACAGTTCCTGGCATCAAGTATTAAAGGAATATTAACGATAATGGAATTCATAGCAGCAATCACATATTAAAATATCTATACAAGTTAAAGTGTAATTTCAAAAACAATAACCGTGGCAAAGATTGCAACAATTACGACTTTTCTACCATATTTACAGCAATATGTCAAATTGTAAATAAAACAACAAATACCCAACACAGGAGTACTTGAACATTCTGAGTATAATTAACACAACAAATACCCATAATAGAAGCACATGAACAACTACACAATAAATATCCAACACATGATTACATATTCATTCAAATAGTAAATTAAAAAAACACATGGTAGAAACTTATATGATATAAGTAATCCATCAACAACATGCAAACCTCCAGCTTTCCTCCCAACCTTATACTATGTTAATTATAACTCAGTAGCAGACCACCCCCGAGTTGGGCCTTAAACTCCACTTGGGCAAGGAAATCCTATCCAGGTAAGGTCTCTCATCAACAACGATATTTCCAATTCATGTGCCAAGTTTAATAGCCAACCTATAATATCTCATTCTCCACATTCCTTTCGCACCCTAGGAAGTATGCCCCTTATTTTCTCAACAGTACTTCGGCTACCCCACTTCCCTTTTAGGGATTCAACAATAGGCTGGACAGGAAGTCTCAGAACCCTCTAGCTACAGCTTGGCACCTTGGGAATCAAATTCCTAACAATTCTCTCACTTGGAGAAAATGCCACAGGCTTGGAAACCCGCTTATTTGACAACACTTCTCTCACCTAGAGAGAATGTACACAAGCCTAAAAACCTACCTCTTCAACTTAATTTCCAAAAAATCCACCTTCAAGCATCCACCAACAAAATGGAAACGACAACAGGTGCGTACAACAACAACAAAGGAGGGTACAAGATGGTGGAGAGAAGAACCCCCTGATGGAATGAATTCCTCCCTCAAAAAAATTCATCAAGGATTACTATTTTGTGTGAATGCTCTTAAAGTGCCACTTGTCACTTCTATAACTTCCCTTTTGAACCACTTGGTGATTCGTTCCCCTATTCCAAAGACTTAGGAGAAAAATCACATCCTTTCCTTTTTGCCTTTGTTAGAAATATTTTATTAATATTTCCTTGGTTTCAGTCTCATGGATTAGCAATATTTCTATACCTTTACCCCCCTTTCCCATCTAGTGAATTTTATCCCTTCAAACTCTTTCTTGTCTAGATGGTCTACAACAATGATGATTTTTCATTAATTCAGAGTGAAAATACATAATACAAAAATAGGTGCATTGTGTCAAAATTTCCCTGCTCACCAACATAAGTAAAAAATTGTAATTACATTTCAATTGGGGTTCAAACTAGGGGTATTACAAATTCCTTTGAAGCCGTATGCAAAGATAGTTAAGCATAGACCATATAGATTGAATCCATTATATAAGAAAAAAGTGAAAGAAAAAATATATAGAATGCTAGAAGTTAGGATTATTGAACCTGTTGCAGAGTCAAAATGGACTAGTCTGTTGGTAATTCAGGACAAGAAAATACATGGAATCAAAATTTGTGTGGATATTAAAAATTGAATGATGCTTTCTTACATGAACCATTTCCTACTCCATTTATAGATGAAGTTTTGGAGAATGTAGGAGGACATGAAGCTTACTAATTTACTGATGGATTCTCTAGGTATCACAAGATTAAGATTCCGCAGGAAGATTGACATAATAAAACATTCATGATAGAATGGGGATGCAGTATAAAATCATGCCTTTTGGGTTGAAAAATGCACCAGCAACATTTTCTAAAGTTGTCGTCACATCTTTTAAATAATTTATTCATAAGTTCCTAGAAGTTTTTGGATGATTGGACAATGTTTAGTTTGTTGAAAGACCAGGTTGAAACTCCATGCTTTATGTTGGATAGATGTATATAGTTACATATTTATTTGAACATGAAGAAGTGCATTTTCTATGCGCCATTTGGTATCTTGTTGGGTCATGTAGTATGTAAAAAAGGAATTTTGGTTGGTCCTATGAAAATTACTGTTATTGATGATTTTCCACCACCTACATTAGTGTGACAACTGCAGGAAGCATTGGGTCATATGGGGTACTACAGGAAGTTTATTAGGGGATACACATAGATCACAACCCTGTTGGAAAAATTGTTGAAGAAGGAGGTCAAATTTCAATGGAACAAGGAATGTCAACAAAGTTTGGATACCTTGAAGAAGAAAATAGTTACCACATCGATTTTAGCATTTTCATATTGGAAGAAGGAATTCCATGTCCATGTAGATGCATCATCTGTAGTTTTAGGAGTAGTTCTATATCATTCAGGGGAAGCAAGTTTGGACCATCCCATTTCATTTGCCAGCAGAAAGTTGTCAACTAGTGAACACAATTACACTAATACAGAGTGTGAAGGACTAGCAATGGTGTATGCACTACAAAAGTTTAGGCATTATCTTCTAAGATCACATTTTAATATGTACACAGATCATTATATGTTGAGATACTTAGTCAATAAGCCATTGTTTTGGGGGAAGATATGAATATGGCTATTACTATTTCAGGAGTATGACCTTGAAGTGATTGTAAAATGAGGGAAATTGAACTCAGGACCTAATAATTTGTTGCTCATACTAAAAGGGGAAGATGCAATAAATTTGGATGATAGTCTACCAGACGTGCACTTATTTGTAGTAAAAATGGTTGATGATTACTTCACATATATTGTCTAGTTCATGAACACATGAGTAGCCTCACCTGAATTTACAATTGAACACAAGAAACAATTAATAGTAAAGGAATAATATTATCAGCTTATAGTTGGGAATTTGTATAAGTTAGGCATAGATGGTATTCTTCGATGATGTGTCTTGGAGCATGAAAGGCCTATGATATTATGATAGGAACATGAAGGAGTTGTGGGATGCCATTATGTAGGGAAGGCGACGGCTTAGAAGATTTTGCACGCAAGACTTTGGTGGCCGACCCTTCATAAGGATGATAAGGAGTTTTGTTAGACCTGTGATGTCTGCTAGAGAGTTGGAAATCCATTAAGAGGAGATGAGAAGAATTTAGTACCACAATTTATGTTGCAATATTTTTATAAATGGGTAGTTGATTTCGTTGGACCGATCAACCCACCAAGAAAAAGGTCAAGAGAAAGATATATAATCACTGCGATAGATTATTTGACCCGATGGGATGAAGCAAAACCTATCAGAGATTGAAACATGGATATTGTTGTGTGGTTTCTCTTTGAGAATGTTGTTACAATGTTTGGATGTCCGAGAATCCCTATAAGTTATCAGGGAACATATTTCTTGAACAAACGATTGTTGTTTTGACAAAATAATTTCATATTCACCACTAGAAGAGAGAACCTTATCATCCTCAAGAAAATGAAATAGTGGAAGAATTTAATAATATCTTGGAGCATGCGCCGACAAGGACATGTAATGTAAATCGAGATGACTAGGATTTTAGGATTTCTATAGTACTATGGGCATATCAAAATACATGTAAGAAGCTGGTAGGACATACACCATTCTGATTAGTATCTGGCCAGGAAGGATTTATGTCCATGAAATTCATTGTGTCGAGTCTATGCATTGTCGCATTGACAAAGATTACTGATTCTGGCACAGTAGAGAAAAGACTGTGAGATTTAGTGGAACTAGAGGAAGACCGCTTCATCACATGTTTTCACTAGCAAGTTCAGAAATCACGTGAGAAGGCATGGCATGACAAAAATAATAATTAGAAGAAGTTCCATATGGGAGACTTAGTTTTACTCTATGACATCAAATTTATGCAGCACCTTGGAAAGTTACAAATGCACTAGTTAGGACCATATCTGATAATATTTATGAAAAAAGTAGGTGTTTTTTAGTTAGAGAAATTTAATGGGGAAAGCATGGAAGGTCTTGTAAATGGTAGTTGAACGAAACTGTGTAGGGACATCCATGCTTCTACGCACTAGTCTAAGCATGCAATATGTGTACCATAGTATTTGTATTATAATGTATTATAGAGAGAAAGAAAAAGAAAAGAAAAAGGAATAAAAGATCTTGAGGCAATTCACGATAAAAATTTGAAGAGATAAAGTTCTAATTAGGCATTGTTCAAAGAGTCAAATATGAATAAGAAAATGTCATGGAAAGGAAGGAGAATGAAATTTCTCAAAGAAAGGGGGATTGAAGAACTAGGATAAAGAACTATGCAAAGGATGGAAATGAATTAAAGAGAAAACATCATGGCAAGACGACGATAACTCGTAGTCATAAATGAAAAGCGGCAATGAAGATATTTACATGATGGAAAATCTAGACCATGATCCGTCGAAATATACAAATTTAATGCAAAATATGGACAAAATTCAATGTCAATACAATCGGATGGGACTGAGAATTTGGGCACAAAGAGGTATGAAACAAATGGCAAAAAGCTATAAAATCAGACGGAGGGTATTGAGAAAGGGTTTTTATTGCGTAAAGATTTACATAGAACATAGAACCAGAGAAGTCTCAGAGATTCTAAAGCACATAGGCAAGTGTGTTGCAGACAAAGCCACAGTACAGAAAGTCATGGTGCCACCAAAGGTAGGAGCATCAACATCAGGGATGAAGAAGCCACACAGTAAGAAGACATAAGAATTGATGTAGGAAGAAACGCCAAGAGCAGATACATCAGATTTGATAACATTTCCTAGAGCATATATACCACCTAGAAAGCCTGCAAAAAAGAAAGTCAAACTGCCAAAAGAGGAAAATATGACTTGGTTACACTAGTGATTCCACCTGGGGTCATTTTCGAAGGAGATATGATGGGTGTCATAGGAAACATAAGGTTTTTATACCACAACCCGAAAGACCTAAAGAAGTTTCCAGAGCTATCACCAGATAATTACCTACGCACATCACTGAAATTGGATTCACTTATAATCACAGTCGATCCACAAGAATGGGCTACAAGACTACAAAGAAAAAGAATATTGAGCCTATTGGAAATCCCACATTTTGGAAGAATAAAATAGATCAACATATACGTTAAGTTATTGTTAAGTTGTGTCCACAAAGGATTTCTATGGTTGGATGGGGAACTGTCAATCAACACACAATTGATTGTGCAGATTATAGGATTTTCATCAGCAACAGAAGACCCTCTACCATTGTTCACAGAGAATATGTAAGAAAAATACTTAGCATAAAGAATGAAGGAAAAATATGTCACATTCAAAGGAGCGCGCAGACTAGACATTGCAAGCATCAATGATGATACTGTAAGATTTGCAACACGGGTTTTGGCCTCTAAGTTACTTAGGAAATGTCACAAAGATCAAGTTCCAGTAGGAGTTATAGCAATAGCGGAGAAGTGAACAACATGAGTGATGATGAACTAGGAATAATTTCTCATGAATCAATTTCTAACCAACTACAGAGAGGCACAAGAGAAAGGAACGAAGTTCCATTATGCATGGTTATTAATTTTTTTAGCATTGGTTGAATGGAGGGAACCATAATTGATGCACTTCCTAGAGTGTAAGCAGAAACCATACTTGGCAGCAAGGTATGTTTCATTGCGGCATATCACGCACAAGAACAAACATATGGACAACAACATCACCTTCTATGTATATAAGAAGACAATTCGACAATTCATTGAGGATACATCACACATTCAATCTCATATAGTGGAAGCATATAAAGATATAGTGCGATTCAAAGTAGGACCGCACCATATGAATGTTGAAGAAAAGAGGTGATGGGCCCAAAATATGATCAATTTTATGACAATTATTAGACACTTTTGTCGAATGTACATATGTGTTTTTTATGTTTTGGAGAAGCTTTTTGAAGAATTTTGTGCTAAAATGGTATGATCTACACCAGGTATGTATCATTCATGTTTGATGTCAATATTGAGTATAATTCATCACATTTTACGTTCCCAAGGATCTAATTCGCATTTTTTGGTGTTACAGGGCAAAAATGCATCACGTTTCTACTTCCGACACTTAGTCCGACACTCCTTCCAGTACTCGATCCGGTACCCGGTCTGACACTTCGTCCAACACTTCTTCTTGCACAAAAACGGTGGCGATTTGGCAGTTATAGTATTGGCAACAATGGTGAGTGAATCAGGAACATGTTTTTTTCTCGTGATTTCCCCCTCCAGCTATTGAACCCTTGAAAAAATAGTTTAAGTTGTTAAGCAGGGTGATTATTGGCTCGCTCTATTTCGGCAGTTAGGGCACCATTAATGTAATTTGCCGAATTTAGAAGTGGTTCGACCCTCCTGTGGTCGACCACTTGGTCTGTAAATATTATAAATACCACTGTGGTGGTCAGATAGAATTTAAGTAGTAGAAGAACCAGTGTGATAGGGACACACATGATTTTACTCTGTTTTTCCATTTTTCATTGCCAGATTATATAGAAACTGCGTTTTTGAGTTTTCATGGTGAAATCGAATTGGTGAGTTCGTGGTGTTCTTTTAGGAAGTGACCATGACTTGTTAGGGGGCCCACCAGTAGTCTGGTAATTGTTCTTTAAGTTGTTCATGTATTTCATAGCTTAGATGTCTCTTTTTATTTCCTGTACATGCATTTTTTTTTTGTTAATTAATTTGTTGTTGTAGTTTAATCATTTTAACTCTCTTTTGCAGGTTAGTATGAAGGCTTGTATTAGTATGCATTGATCTTGTAGTTAGGAACAAATTTGCAAATTCATAAAATAACCCCATGTGCAATTAGATATTAGATTATGTTTTATTTTATGCTGTTAGAATTAAATTTAAAACAGAGTAGAACAGAGTTTTAATTTTAGTTTTCTTTAACAAGGATTTGATGGATGGATAGGATTAATTTCAGTTTTTAAATTATAGATTGCTTATTTCATTTTTATGTAGATCTTGCTTAATTAGTTGTTGGTTAATGTATTTGGTAGTTTACATTTTAATGTCATGTTTTAATTTATGTTCTTAAGCATTTTCCTTATCGCAGTTTGAATTGTTAAGATAGATATAACATAGTTTCATTTTATGTACTTTCTTTCCTAGAATTAGATTGCAATTATATTTCTTAGTTAATGATTGAATTTAATTATAAAGTTTGTTTTCATATCATATAAGTACAATTAAAATCTCATTATATTGTTGATGGTTAATAATTCATGAATATGCAGGGTAATTAACATTGTTTCCGTAATGGCTAAATTCTCATTGGATTGTTTAATCCATACCTTTTCATTTTGCTATCGAGATCAATGTAGAGCTTATACCACTTGAATTATCCTTTGTTGTCAAGTGCCATCGAGATATTATCAGACACCGAAGACATTCACACAACCACCACCACTATATTTGAGTTTTCATAGATTAAAATATAGTTTCTTGCTTTCGTTGATCAGAAAATATAGTTTCTTGATTTTGTATATCAAAAAATATAGTTTCTTGCATTCATAGCTTAGAAGATAGTTTTATTGCTGTTGTTGGATTACTGAGAGGGGGGGTGAATCAGTAATAGAGCAATTTAACCATATAATCCAAGTGTTATATCAATGAAACATTATTATCCAATAACTACAGAGTAAATAAGCAATGAACAAATGAACAAGCATACACATACACAGTACACCAGTGTTTTACGTGGAAACCCAAATCGGGAGAAAACCACGGAATGCTTTTTCTTATATGTCTTGAAGAATTACATTCATTGGAAGCACCAACTTCCTTTGTTTTCTAGCTGCAATTGGAAGGAGGCTCCAACCCCCTAGTTTCTCAGGCTACAACCTGAGGGAAGCTCCAACTCCCCAATTCTCTGGCTACAACCAAAAGGAGGCTACAACCCCCTATGTTCTCAGGCTACAACCTGAGGGAAGCTCCAACTCCCCAATTCTCTGGCTACAACCAGAAG
>JASDQU010186152.1:22320-34251 GCA_032191745.1 Picea mariana | reverse complement strand
CTCCATCCTTTTAGACTTGAATGCAACCTCATTATCTGTTATGATCTTAACAGGACACTTGAACCTTGACAAAATGTTTGTCTCCAGGAACTGTATGATGATCGTGTCGGTGGCTTGCTTTGTTAGAACCGCCTCAATCCACTTCGTAAAATAATCGATGGTCGTGAGACTCCATTTATGCTATGCGAAGGATGGTGGGTTTATCTCTCCTATGAAATCTAGGCCCCACTGCATGAAATGTGATTTGACTGAGACTAGCTTTAACGACAGAGGCTGTATCTTTCTTCTCCCATCGAAAATATAGCACTCGTGGTAGCTAGAGACCTCTTTATATATGTCAGTGAAAATCATCAACCAGTAATAACCAACCCTCAGGATCTTGTGCGCGGTGGTCTTCCAATAGTGGTGCCCTCTGTAGTCGCCTCTGTGAAACTCTTGTATGGCCCATTTCACCTCGTCTTCCAGCAAACACCTTAACAGTATTCCTTCAGGATCTTTCCAATACAGTGAATTGTCCAAAACTCGGAACTTAATCGCCTTAAGCTTGAGGAATCTTTCCTTAGTATTTATCACTCCTGGAGGAGCCTGTAGATTTTCTAAAACATATATGATGTCTGCATACCACGAAAAATCAATGAAGAGATGTGGTATCTATGCATCTTTTTCTTCTTGAGGACACTCTGACAGATTGGCAATGAAGTGCATACCCACAGCGTCGCAGTCCGACTGCGCCATCAACTTCGCAAGGCCCTGACCCTTGATCATATTTGTTACCTTGATCTCAAGTTCATATTCTAACATAGCTGCTATCCACTTTGCTCTCCTTCCTTTCGAATCAGGCTGAGTTAGGATTTCCTTTACTAAAATGTTGGGTACACAGGCAATGACATGGGAGTGCAATATGTATGTCCTGAATTCCTTCAGATATTTTACTAAGGCATATGCCTGATTTTCCATAATTTCATAATTTAGGGGGGCGTCATGTAGCGTCCGGATGAAGTAGGCTATGGGTTTCTCAAAATCTTGTTCGTCCTTCTACAACAATACTCCAACAATAGTGTGTTCTGAGGCGAATGAAAAAAGGAGGAAATCCTTCGTAAAGTCCAGGCTGGCTAACACCAGGGCTTTAGTCAGAGCCACTTTGATATATTTTAAGGACCTCTTGGCTTCTGGGTTCCATTTAATCTCATTTCCCTTCCTGAGAATACAATTTATATGTTTTATGATTTCTGCCAGGTTTGGGATAAATCTCCTCAAAAAGTTCACCTTACCTAGGAAAGATTGTACCTCCTTTTAACTGTGCGGGGTGTCGATATTCAAGATCCCTTCAAACCTGTTGGGGTCTATTTTAATACCTTCTTTGGAAATGATGTGCCCCAACAACTTGCCTTCCTCCACCATGAAACGATATTTCTTTGGATTCAGTGATATGCCGAACTTTCTGCACTTTTGGAAAACCCTCTTCAGGTGCTCGAGGTGTTGTTTGTCGGAGATAGAATACACTGTGATGTCATCAAGGTAAATTACGATGAATTTGTCCTTCTCATCAGCAAACGCGATGTCCATCTCCCTTTGAAAAGTGCCACCAGTGTTCATCAAGTCGAACGACATTTTGGTGTACATGAACGTTCCCCATGGAGTGGTGAAGGTTGTCTTCTCTCTGTCGTCCGGGTGGACCATGATTTGGTTATATCCTGAGAAACTGTCCAACATGGACATCTTCTGAGATCCCACTACCTTTTGAAATATGTAGTCCATTTTGGGAAGGGGGTAGTGGTATTTGAGAGACACCTTATTCAAATTTTGGAAGTCTATGCACAGTCTAATTTTGCTGCTTTTCTTTCTCACAGGTACTAAGTTAGCTACCCACTTCGAGAATATTAAGGAAACAATGATTTTGGCATCAAAAAGCTTCTTTACCTCTTTATCCATCAGTGACAGTAATAGGGGGTTTATCCGTCTCAGCTTTTTTTTGAAAGGTTTATGATCTTCCTTGAGAGGGATAACATGTTGGATCACCTTTGTGTCATACACTTTCATATCATTGTAGCTCCACGCAAAGACATCCGGGAAATCTTTCATGAGTTTTATGTAATCCTGCTTAACCTCTGGACTGAGTGTTTTTTATAATTTTACCATCTTCGACTCTGCCTCGGTCCTGATGTTGTAGTCTTCCACATCTTATGCGCTTGCGGTGATCTTGGGGTTCTTAGCCACATCATTTTCGTCAAACAACTTTTCTAGTGGCATGAACCCCTTTGGAATAATATTGTTTTTCAGTTGTATTATATCCCTTCCCATGATCTAGTTTTGGAAAGGGTCATCGTCACTGCACGCGTCTACGCCCTCATCTTTGTCATCATATTATTCCCCGTCAATGTTTGTGTTAGCGAACTTGTCGCTCATGAGGAGGAGCCTTTCCACCTGCTTGTCATTGTCAAACACCTGCTAGTGTTTGATGTTGTCGGGTACTGCCAGCCTGTGCTTGACCTCGATTTCATATCTTTTATCTAGGAGAATGGGAATCTTGAAAACTGAGGCCGAGGTGGCCAACGCATCGACTATCTATTTCTGTTCTCTGGGGATAGAAGTCAGTTCATACTCCAAAAATCCTTCGAGAAGGTCCAAATATAGATTTTTATATGCGCGCAGTCTGGGATGTTTGGTCTGATACACACCCTTCACCTGATAAATGATCATCTTGGAATCTTTGCGCACTGTTATCCTCTACACACCTAGTTCTTTCAAAACTTGTAAGCCCAACATTAGAGCTTCATACTCAGCCATGTTGTTAGTGCATTCAAACGTGAGCTTGTATGAATGTGACTTTGTGATTTCTTTAGGGGGGCTTACCCATATACCTACCCAGCTCCTTCTCAGCTGACTATTCCATCAAAACTCATGTTCCAAACCCCGTTTTCCATGCAGTCTTCTGGGTTGCTGCCTTCTATTGTTTCCTGCGTGGTTTCCTCGTCAGTTGTCATGATATTCGTTAATCCCTCTTCTCCGAAGTTAAATTCATTGTAGAATATAGATGAACCTACTTCAGTGTCGATGACGTATATAGGATGATTGTGGGGCTACGTCTTGCTACTTACCATGTATTTCAACAACACTTCTCTGTATAGCCTTCTGTCGTGGCCAAAAACAGGGATAGTGGCATAAGTCATATCCATCTGCAACGTGCCTTTCAACTTCACAGCCCACGATCTCGAAAGAAGCATGTCTAACTTTGGGGGTATGTCTGTGATGACTATGTCCATGACCATGTTCTTGGTGGGGATTTGAGCCAACGATACAACCAGATCTTTGATAAGACCCAAACATTTGACTTTCCTTGAATCGAAGGAAAAAAGGTCCTTTTATGGTCTAGTGACTTCTAAACCCAGCTTGTCCATGACCACCTTCGACATGATATTGTGTGATGCGCCAAAATTAAGCATGTCATTATGCAAGTTCAGATCATGGATCTTCAGATTGACATAAAAAGGGGGGACATCTCCATCATCGCTTGTCTCTTTGACGCGCAGACCAAACAAGATGGCGGGGTGGTCGTCTCGAATGTTCAGAGTATCAGGGGCCCCTCCCATTTTCAGCATTTTAATGATTTGTTCTCAATACTTACCCTTTATAATCAACTCATTTAATGGGACGGAGATTTTTATTTTGGCCATTTCGTGTTCAAAATTGAAAGGGGAATAGGTTTTTTCTACCTCTTTTCCGCTTGTCTCCCAGCCTATCTCCGGAGCTTTTTTGGGGACTTTCTGCTTCGACTTCACCTTCTCGGTTGCATCCTTGGATATGTTGTCCGATCTCAGTTGACTCGTTGAAGGTGTGTTCACTATAGGCTTCTTTACGGAGTCTATTTGTTTCGGATCGACAGGTACATCTTTAGTCTGGAGGTTGTACTTCTTCTGGAACTACATGATAACATTTTGATTACCTTTCTTAAATTCCCTTGTCTCCCAAGATGGTGCATCATCTGTTTCAAGTATAATACCATCATCGTTTTCTAGCGCGAAGTCTTATTTTTGGCTCATATATCGATCGTGTTCTCTCTTTGTCAAAAAAAAACGCAAGTTTTTGTCGTCACAACAATGCATCTTATCCTTGAAAGATTGGTCGAAATCCTCATCTGCATAGTTGTTCTGGAAAGGAGGTCTCATCTGTTGGTCACCTGGGTCCTGCTGCTTGATTTGAGGAATCTGACCCCTCCGGAGATTTGGATTTATGGGTTGTGGGTCATTTTGTTCTCGTGCAACAGGCCTGTTTCCCATGGACATTGTTTCCATCAACTTTTCCATGGTCTTCATCATCATGTTGAATTTGTCATATGAGGACCACGACATCCACGGTTGTGCGTCTCCCTGGAGTATTTTATCACCCCGATTGAACTTCGGTTTGATTTTTCCCGACGCCATCATGTTCACTTCAACCTCAACTGTGTTACTCATTATGGCATCTAGACTCATCAATCTTATTTCTCTCAGCACTAGAGCAAAGTCACTGTCGAAGGAATATGCATACAGCAACTACGCAGCACTGGGAGGGGGATTTACTTCAGTAGGGATGGAGTTTTATACCTTAAAAAAATGAGCCGAGAAATCTTGTACCGTTTCCTCCAGTAATTTATTCATGTTATTGTATTGTGTTAGCAGCTGCAAAGGGTTTTTCTTATCCCCACATTTATTTAGGAAAGACCTTTTGAATGCTGCAAAGTCTCGAATGCTCATGGGTGAGAGGGATTTGAACCACTTTCTTACGTCTCCTGAAAGTCTTTGTGTAGAAAGCCTCATTTTTTAATCCCTGTAGTCTACCTCCTCCAGGTCGACAAAGTCGTTAAACCAGTCCAGGTGTTTCTCGGCGGAAACATTTCCCTCAGCATCATAGAGTCTAATTCTTTGGCTATAATTATGAGGCAAGTTGTGTAGCTGGGCTGGTAGGATGAGGGGAGAGAATCTAGCAACCATAGCCCTAGGGGGATTCATATTTTTTGGGATACTATTTGTCACTAGGAATCGAAAATTGTTTGAGTCAAAGGCGGTCTTTTCCAAACTGGTTTATGACTTAGACCTAAATAGAGGTTTCTCAAAAAGTACGTCAAACTCTAGGTCTTCAATGCTCTACGCACCATCTTTGGGTAAGGACAAACTTCTCTCCATGAAATAAAAATGGGTTTGGCGCCTACTCTCTAGCCTTGGACAAAATCTTCTTGGGGTCGTACACAGGCTTAGAGGGGTTTGGGTCAGGATTCACTCTGGTTTAAAAAGTCTTTGGAGCTAGGTTTCCTGAGTAGTGCTACTTGGGGATACTAGTTTGTTCAGACTGGAGTCATCAGGGTAAAGGTTTCAACCAGTATGGGTGTTTTTCCCTCTGTTACCCTCAGGGGTCAAACTGCAACGTTTGTCATTCTCCCGGGGAAAATATTTTCAACTTTGTCCCTGGCAACGGCGCCAGAATTTTAGCACTCCGTAAATCTATTTGGTTGATAAACAGACGATGAAGGTAACTCTTTCAACCAAATTTGAGACCCAAAAACTAGCCTTTTCGGACCTGGAGAGGGCTCTCTCAGAAATGTTGCGGTCTTCGTGCAGGATATGACTTTGAAAACAATGGCTAGATTTAACACCGATGGTAAAAATGGTTTCTGGTTATATTCGCATAGAAAAGTAAAACTTAGGCTATGGGGTCGATCTGAGAAAGAGACGGAACAAATGACTCAGTGACTGAATTCGAAAGGAAAAGGCTAGGAGAGCAACAACCTTCAGTGTAAATCGTAAAGTGTGGTGGGATAAAAACACAGGAAGTAACTCAAGAGTGTCGTTGTGGATGAATTCAGAGTTAGTTTGAGAGGAAAACATTTTTTCTAAGTGGCGCGAACAAGGGGCATTGTACAACAAATCCACAGGTTCAAAAATTTGTTCCGAAATAGACAATATGAGATATGAAATAAAAGGTAACAGGAAACACATACGCAAAGAAAGAGACACAATACATCCGACTATCACAACTAGAATCTTTTCATCAAATCATAGGACCTTTGCATTAACTTTCGGTCAAAAACTCAGATTACATATAATAGCAGTCGTTTTCTCAAAATTGCCAACCAACCTGGCTTACATCGAAAAGATGAAATATATAAACGAGGGCATCACTTGGGCTGCCTTGCTTTCTAACTGCTAACCCTAAAATAGGAAAAAATGCACCACATGCACCAGAGACTCTTCGCATGGTACTATCCAAAAGTAGGAAACAATCAAACCTGTCTATTGACGGCTGCCTTTAGGTTCTCCACGGGGTCTGATCATCGGTCAGAATCCGACGTAGGGAAAAATGTGTCGTTTTATATATTGATCGGGTATCCTGGCGAACAGGTGTCTGTCAAAAACTTGTTGTCTGCAATGTTGGTTTTGTCTTATGTTACACGCCTATTTGCTAGAGAGATGTGCACAACAAACAGTTGTTCGATTCTCATGACCGTTATCAAAATGGTAAGATGATTCATAGGATGCGTATCACTCAAAACTACCGTGAAGAAGAATGTCACCCGTTAAACTTTCTCTTTTTGTGCGCTGCCAAGAGCCATGCAAATTTCCTGTTTGTTCACTCTTCATTCTCTAGGATGCTCCAGGTGCCTTTCTTATGGTAGCCTTTGCGCCGCTCACAGTTGGACAATAATGTTTTGTGCCTCTTTAGGTTTCCTTTTCAGCCATGCCATGTTCCTTCCGTGACTCTGTGCAGCCAATTCTTTTGCGATCTTTGTCACTAGTTGTCTCTTTAATTCCCTGTTCTCCTGATAAAGCTCGAAAATAGCCAGATTTGCTTGCTTCAGCTACTGATATGGCTCTTCCTCATTCGTTCCCACGACATCCTCTTTCCTTATTCTGATCTTGCATTTTTGGATCAATTTCCCAGCAGTTTCTAGCTGGGTGACGCGTCTGAGTAATCCTCCTACTGCCAATTTGACGTGCAGTCCTTCTGGAATTTTAGCCTTCGTGGTCTCCTCTCTCTTTCTCTACCTGCCCCTCCTCTAAGGCATCTTCTATTTAGAGGAGGAGGCTCCTGTCGTCTCCCTCTTTTGTATGAATTTATTTGTTTCAGTTGTTCCACGACTTTATCTGGTATCTTTTGTAAGTGAAAGAATGGTTTCTTCCATGTCTTTGGGAATGGTCATCGCAGGTGTGAAATAATTCCAATCTCTTTGAGGTTCGGACCTTGCAGTTCTACCTCTCTGCGCACCCTTTCTTGTGCTCTATGAAGCCGCCATGGCACGACCAAGGTATACTCTGCGCGCAACGTTTTGAATAAATGCACCAGGGAGCGCTTCTAAACCAACTAGATTAGCAAAGGGAAACTGCGAAAAAATCTTAGGCCTAGTTCTATGACTGGAGGGCACGTCGAGCATCTGAGATTTATAACGATTCATCCAAGAGAGGAAAACATGCTAGAAACTAATGAATTTATGGCGAAAAATGTTTCAAGTCGAACTTCAGGTTGTTCATGGAAAATCCCCGCGTGTGGAATGCACGTGATACGGTTTGCAGTGCATGTATAATACGAACGTTGCAATTTTTCATTCCCTCGGCCTTCATGATGAAATGATAATAATTTTTGCACTTGCCGACGCAACCTTTATTAACCACTTGACTCGAAAAGGGTACGTAGAAACTGGATTCTTAACGAGATTTGACCTTTTGGGAAAAGACATGCCCATACCACATATACAGTTTCTGACTCTGACACCCTTTCCCATTTCCAAGGGCCAACTGACCATTTTCTGACTTCAACCTCACAGTGTTACGTACCTGCCTTCACATGTTTGGGCGCATGGATCATAACGTAGCTCGAAACCGACTCTAAATGGAAAGAAAAATGGAGGTGCTAACACTCCTATAGGAGAAGTGTGTGATTCTCGAAGGACCTTCTGTTTGAGTTGGGAATTCTTACATAGATATAAGAGATCATGATACCATAGAAAATCATTCTTCCATACAAAATTGTCTAATGAACTAGGGTCCTCATGTAGTTGTTGAATGATCTTGTACACCTCTTGATCGTAATTCCATTATATCATGGCTCCTTCCACCCAATCAGATTGCGGAATAGAAATAGCACATAGTAAACATTATGTTTCTTCTTCTTTCCTTGAAAGGGAATTTTCCACAACGTTATATTTTCCTTTTTTGTACATAATTTCAAAGTCATAGCCTAGCATCTTTGTAATCCATTAAATTTTTTCTCTTTTGAAAATAATTGTTTCTCCAAGAAGTAATTCAAAATATCATGATTTGTTTTTACTTTGAAGTGACCTTCCTATTAGGTAAGGGCGTCATTTCTTAATTGCATGTAGTATGGATAAAATTTCTTTTTCATAAATAGGTTTGAGTAATTTTTTTCCTTCAAGTTGATTGCTTTCAAAGGAAAGTGGTATTCCTTATTGTATTAGAACTACACCAATTCCATGGCCTGAGGCATCACACTCCATAATAAATGTTTTTGTGAATTCAAGTGTGGTCAGGATGGGAGTTGTACACATAGCCTCCTTAAGTTTTTCAAAATATTTTGTTTTTTCTTAAGTCTAAGAAAATGCTTCCTTATTTAATAATGTTGTTAGAGGTGCTACTATTTGACAATAGTTCTTGACAAACTTGTGGTAATAACCTGTCAACCCTACGAATCCTCTAAGTTTCTTTAAGGTTTTCGGAATTGGCCATTCCCTCATAGCTTTAATTTTATTAGGGTCCACTTTTACACCTTCATGAGATACAATATGACCCAAACATTCCACTTCTTGAACCCCAAAGGAACACTTGGAAGGCTTTGCATAAAGTTGTTGCTCTTCCAATAGTTGTAATACTCTATCAAAATGTTGTACATTCTCTTCCCAAGATTTTTTTGTAGATTAGTATGTCATCAAAAAGTACTAACACAAATTTTCTAAGGAAGGGATTGAAAATAGAATTCATCAATATTTTAAATGTTGAAGGTGCATTAGTAAGTACAAATGGCATAACCAAAAACTCATAATTACCTTCATGTGTTCTAAAAGTTGTTTTGGTAATGTCTTCCTACCTCATTCTAATTTGATGATATACCAAATGAATATATGTTAAGCCCTAAATAGTGTCGTATTACCCCTTAATTGGGGCATATTAAATTAGTAATGTTATTTTATTTATGTCGGCTTGGGTCCATTAGTTGTAATTGTACCTCCTAGTCTCCTATATATACCAAGGATACCTTTTCATTTGGAATCATCTTGTATGTGTAAATTTATGTGGTGTATAAGGAAGTTTCCCCCTCGAAGAGGCTTATTATCTAAAATTATCTCTTTGTCAAGGCATTGAGTACTTATTCTGAGGTTTTTTATGTTATTTTGATATTTGGTTCTTAACATTTGGTATTAGAGCTCAAGATATTGGGGTTTCTTTGTTGCATCTAAGACACTTTGGAATTGTCACTATAACATTTTTTTTATGAAGTGTAAGAAGGAACCCCTTGGAGGATATTTAGTAGATGGATAAAGGTGTGTGGGGTTCAATATTAAACTCCTTAGGCCTTATACTTTAGGAGATATAGACTATGTAAGATAGGGTTCTGGAATCATCCTAAATTTAGTCATCACAAAATTTTCACTATAAACTTTTTTTTGTGATGTTTCAGACCCTGAAACTAGGAAAATATTCATAAAAAAATATCAAGGTAGTTGTGGTAAAAATTTCATCTTCTTGGTCATCCTACGTTTGTAGATACACCCTGGGTAAGATAGGGTATCTGAATTATCAACGAATCTCATTACATCGTCGAAGCCTTCATCTTCGTCAGAATTCTTTACCACCACATAGCCTTTCCGACCTTTCAAACTTTGACGAATGACCCATATTTTCTCGGATTTTCACCTACATGTACCAAATCCTCTTGACACATGGCGTCTTCTCTGCATGACACATGGTGCCATCACCACCAAACATGTGGCATCCATATTTCCCACATAATCTCACCTACAAGTGTCAAATATCTATGCCACATGGAACTATCCACAACATCCTATTGATCCCTTAATTAAAATGGATTTTTAAGGCCCTTCTCGCCCAACGGGGTGTATGCTCGACCAATCAATTATCTCCAAGTGTCATCCTAAGGGACATGTAAGCCACCATGTGGGTATTACCCATCATTATGATGCCATCGTACTCCTTTATTTCCCTCTAGGTAGGATCATAGATGCAGTGGCTAAGGTCTCTTCTTGGACTCTAGTTAATCTACGGTCAAAATTTCCCCTCGGAGTCTTACCATCGGAGTGCCTACACCTCGGTGTCCTAGGTTACTCCAAGTACCAAACTCCAACGAAAATCACTACTATGGATCTGATGATTCATATCCTTTCTTTCAGACACTTTGATAGATCTAATGACTTGGGTTTGTTCTCAGAGCTCTTCCCTCAGAGTCCCTCATCAACCCCACATACAAGAATTTTGATAGCATAATCTTCGATCAGCAATGGATATCTCTCCACCCACATATCCTGCACTCGATAATTAAATTTCCCATTCAAAGGTATAAGATCGACAAAGACACTCTCTAAATTCATTCGACCAATTACAAGATGCCACATATTACCCTTGGGTATGTAAACATTTCCTATCAGCATGATGTCAGCAAGACGTCACCTTCCTCTTAACCTCACTTAGAAAAGACCCTACAAAGATCTACGACTGAGAATTGATCTCACCTCTACTCCAATCAATGGTCCATATTTCCCCTCAGGGCCTTTCCCATTAGAGTACCTTCACTCTAGGTCCCCAAGGATACTCCGACCATCATCCTTCGACCAATGGTCTGGATCTCCCTTCCTCTAATCCTCAGACAGATCAACGGATCTGGTTGACTCGAGGTACATATTCTACGGGCATCATATCCTAATTTGACGAATGGTTGGGATCTATTCACTGCATCGATCCAATGGTTGTGATTCCTTCAAGCTAAAAACATAGGTTTTTCCCCAGGTTTTCAGTCTAATTCAGGACTCAGAAGTTCACGAATTTATTCCCGATATTTTCTAAGGCTTACCAAGCCTTCAGGATATATGCAGTTCTCCTCTAAACCAACTAAGGAATTCTCTCTTCACTGCTTGGGGGAATATTTCCATCCATCAAGTTTTCCATTCCAATAAGGAGACTTTCACAGAGCTTCAAAGCTCTCCAAACTGTACATAAACATTCCCAAGTATAGGGAATTTCTTCATTCATTCTTCCAGTAAGAAATAATCCTTACTTCTTATTCACCCAAATGAGGATTTCATTCCACATAACCATTTTTAAAAAGGATATATTAATGACACAAGGTATATCGGGCTTCTTGGGCCTTCAACATGTTATTATTACAATATCCCATTCTTTTTGGGAAATTATTGTTCATTTCTTAACTTTCTAGCCTCTTTTGTTTTCACAGGAATCACACCACAACAATACTTTGCTATGCACCCAAGAGGAACAAACATGTCGATGTATCTAGGGATGTATCTAGGGTTATATTCACAAGGGGAAATTGATTATACTATTTATTTAATCAATTAAGATAAAACACAGGGTCCTCCTGCTCATACACGCAATACACATGCAATTTAATTCATATATATTCTTATACGAGTACAATGACTTCCAATAGAACAATATCAACACCATTGACCAGGTATACATAGTTATACACAATCACAGGAATCTATCCTTATTCTCCATTTAATTACATGGAGTGAATATATACTTATCTGATTATAGGTTGCATCCAACCAACTGACTGTGGGTGTTCTCCTTTCCACCCAACCATAGGATCATATGCATTCACTCTCACCACTCTATCCACCCCCTTGCTAGGCCATGATACCACTAGGGAATCTATCTCAAGTTATTAGTAATATTTGAAGGTCACTCT
>JASDQU010186151.1:6994-22793 GCA_032191745.1 Picea mariana | reverse complement strand
TAATAATGGCCTGAAATGTCTGAAATTCTATTGCTGTATCCTAATAAGATCTCATTCTTAGTGATCTATAATTTATATTGAGAGGGTGATCATAGATATGGCAGGTTGTTAGAGCCATAGATTAGTGAGCTAGGACCATGAGAGTTACGATCACATGAAGACTGTAAGTGAACATCAAGTGGCACTAGCCATGTGAGATTTGACCACTTTTGTTCCTTTCAAAGGTACAAGTTCCATTTGTAAGAAAAGGTAAATTAAAATTTCAGCTTTCATTTTGTCCATGTAAAGCTCTCCTTATGTGGCATCTTAACTATAGTTGAAACTTGAAACCTAGTCATACATTTTCTGAAATTCACATGTTTTCACTTAAGTCAAAGTTATGCATGTTATATTACAATTGGTGAGTGAATAAATACCTAAAAGGAGGTAATCAAAATGTTTCTAATAATACAATACACTGAAGACTGTTATTATGTCTTACAATGAAAATGCTTGGTGCAAACTATTCTACATTCTACTAGTTGTGCACGTACATGAATTGTTTAACCCCCACGAGCATATTTCCTCCCGGTAGCATTCATGAAGTGTTTAACCCTGTGGTATGGTGTTGACCCTATACGACACATGAAGCATTGGCCCTGTAGCTCCAATGTCGATGCTGTAGCTTCTACATTGGTATTGGAGCTCCAATTCAACCCAACTTATTCTCAACATCAACTCTATAGCAGACTAAGCCCTCATCATAAGCCTTAACAATTTTTAGTGTCAGCCCTAATTCGTTAGTCAATATTGTGAGTTCATTATCTATATTTATGTCTCATTGTCATTGGGTTGTGCTGGGATTGCTCAGTTGGTTAAGGTACCTCAATCGCTGTGGCCTAACCCTTCAAGTTTGTTGAAGAACGATAAAAGAAAAGATGTGTTCTTGAAGACATTTATTGTGATTTAGAGTGCCTTTTTTTCTTTGTACTGTTCTATGCGAGTTTTACACACAGAAAGCGGACATGAATACACATAATAATGAGAAAGAGTGGATTCATTCATATCATTAGATGATGCAATGTCTCATTACATAGTAGGAGAAGAGGGTTATGTTACATAGCTCACAAATACCTAACTAATAACCATTACATTAATTACTATATTAAATGCCTCATTATTACATAACTTTATTAGTGAGAGTTTATTATATGTGTAAGTCCTAATATGTCTAAGTTCCATGGAATTTTCAATTACCAGCACCGAGATAGATAATTACCTTGTGTATTTTCTTGCTTATAATCAAATTACAACACACAAAATAAAATATACTTCCTGGAAATAAAACGACAGAAGCAATAAAACTGGAAACCAAATTTCACACAGCACAAGAAAATTGTCCCTTTGTTGACCGCCTCTCCAACATAGGTGGTCAACTCCATGTGCCATGAAGAGATGCATCATCAAATGCAAATTTGTTGAAGACTTTTGGTTCTACAGGGCATTGTTTGGCCCCAACATTTCTTTTTGTAGCTGGAATTTCCGTACCCCTGCGTGGGTCAATAATGTAATAGGTCTGCATGGATCGTGTCTAGGTCAGTTACTTTGGGATCGGTTCACTGGGAGAGTTCCTTTCACAGAGGGTTTTTTATCCTCAGGTTATCAATTAGGCTTTTCAGCCTTATTGATTTCTCTTGAGTTTTTCCCTCACGCTTGCAATAATTCCTCTAAAGTGGTGAACGACGTTCTAGTGGGCTTATCGTTTGGTAACTATTGTAGGGAATCATTGTAAATCACCATGCAAGACATCTTAGAAAGTTTCGCGGAATTCCATCGAGTCTAGATTAGGTTTTTTTAATTACTTAATTTTTAATTAAATTTCCCTAAGTTTGGAGGTTTAAATATTTAATTAATTAATTATTTTTGAGCAAAAATTGTAAAAAATAGGTCTTTGGACTTTTGATAGGGGTATTTGTGCTCAAAAGAAATGGAATAGCAGCCCCCACATCCATGGACCAAGTTTCAGCTCAGTCGAACAACTATTGCTACGGGTTTGTCCACCCAGAGTGTCAGTCAGTCAAAAACAACAATTTTAATTGCTAAAGTCCAATGATGGCAAAATTGTAAAATTGTAATAATGAGTTAAAAGGATGTTAAATGATGGATAAAGGTTAGAGAGAGACTCTCTAAGCCTTTCCTACCCACCCAACCTTGATTTAACCTATTTCTAACCTTTACCCCCTCAGATCACTCAACCCTCACGTCCCCTAGGGGGAAATTGACGTCTTCCCAAGGTAGCTCACATTATAACTTAATGTGGGATGTGTGGGGGATCCTCTCACTTGTGTTTGCCTATCCTAGGCCTTCACGTCACCTCTTAAGGTGATCCCACTCCCCTTACCTCATTGATTCACTCCCACTCTTTGCCTTTTCCCCATGTGGTGCACTCTCCTAGGAGAGTTATGCCCTCCCTTCACTAGAAAATTCCAAAAAATAATTTTTTAAAAATTATTTAACCTCTTCCACTCCCTTGGCACTCATCCCTAAGCCTCCCACTTGCTTTTTGCTTGATCCCAACACTTCCCACACCATCTACACCCTAGATCTAATCTTCAAACCCTAGATGGTGCGCCCTAGCCTTGGGATTCTCTCTTGTGCTTGGTGTGGGACACTTGGCATTGATCCAAGAGGGGTGAGTTTGCCTCTCCAAGTATAAAAGGATCCCTCTTCTCACCATATCTTGAGCTAATGTTATGCTACTTGATTTCTTCCACTCTCTCTCTCTCTTCCATCATTTCCACTCTTTGGCTCTTAAGGTTTTGGAGTAAGTTCTCTCCAAGATCCATTTTCTTGAGTAATAATAAAAGAGAAGCTTTGGAGGACAATTGGAAGAGCTATGCATGTTCTTGTTCTTGCCATACTTATGAGGTAAATTTGTTTCGATTTGGTTGGTGATTGCACACATTGGATCTTAGGTAAAGTGTTACTTGGGTAGTTCTATCAATGCATGTTCTTGTAGATCTATATATCTTGATTTGCTAGATAGGATTGAAATGTCATCTTATTAGTAGATCCAACATATTATCTCTTGTATGCACATCACCTCTCAAGTTTTGCAGGTTTAGCTTCAAGGGTTTCATTGGGAATACCTCAAGGAAGAAGGCTCCCTTGATACACATATACACTCCATATCTCTCTACGCTTACTCTTCTATCTATTGTTGTTGATTCATATATATTTCAGCTAGTTTAACTAAGTAAGATTGGTCATTTAAATCAATTTTTATCAAATTTTTCTTAAGAAAAATTTATGTCCTAAAAAGGCAAAAGTTTTTCTTCACTTTGCTTGTTGTGTGTAGCATTTCCAGCAAGGATACCTTGCTGGTTTTTTTGGAGGTTCAGATCTGGTTGAGAGGGGTTTGGCTGCCCAAAGACATCCACACAACACTCCAAGACCCTCCAAAAATTGGTAGCTATTTCTCAACCTTCTTTCTCAAGTTTTAGGGCTTCTTGTGCATAGATCTAGTAGTTTTCTTACTGATTTAGTGGCTCACTTGCTTGGGAGAAGGATTGGTATGGCCTCCTCCCACGTGTGAGCCTTGGGGTAGCTAGGGTTTAGCATAGATCTTGTTTTTYTTGTATTTTGGGCACCTTTTTTGAGCTARGACGTGGGGTTTGGTTGATGTTGGGCATCCTCCAAGCCTAGGACGTGGGGATTAGGTTGTTTGCTTTTCATTTGCTTGCTTGTTAGTTAGCTTATCCTTCTTGTTATCTTTCTCTCTCATTTCAAGTTTCTTCTAAAGCTTAACAAGTTAAATAATTGCCTACCTATTGGGAGAGGAAATTCCCAAAGGTAAGGCTAGGGTTTACTATGTGTTGTTGATCTTGCATGCTTAAGTGGATTAAAGTAATTCTAGATCTAGATCTCATACATAATAATCTTTAGTCTAAGCCTATTGGGCATAAATCACTTAGCTAGATTTATTTGCATGCTTAAGCTCATTAAAGTTTTATCTTTATCTTACATGCTTAAATCTAACCCTAAATGTTTAAATGCTTCAATAAGTTAAGTGAATGGTGTTTTTCTTTCATGCTTTAATCTCTCAAGGCCATTTGCCAACACACTTGAAGTAATTCTTATGGTTAAGTTAATAGTGTAGGCAAACACATAAATCTTCTTTCTCACACTTAAATCTTGATTCTTAATGCTCTTAGTCATCTTAAGATAAGTGTGTTAGTTTTTCATATCTTGTTGGCAAGTTGTTCTTGCCCTTACTTCCTTTTCATAGGAAGCTACATATCGGTGAACTAAGTAATTGCTCTCACATAGCTTATATGTGTTAATGCCTTTCATTTTCAAACTTAAGAAATACACATTTTAAGCTGAAGTGAGTTTCGGCCATAGCACTAAATCACATTTTAAAAGCTTCATAAAATCTTTAAAACACTCCTAACTACACCTAAAAGTCTACCTAATTGATATAATAACTTAATAGACTTAATAGGGTAACTTAGACCACCATCTTCACCATCTAAAACAGGTATTGAGGAGGTCAACGGAAGGTGATAGGCTGGGGACGGTCTCACGGCATGAAGGAGTGTCCTTTCCGTAAAAACTCAATGCTTTGGGTTCACTGTGACAGCTAGGGTTGGCCTCATTGCCATACTATCTTGAGCATCTAGCAGCCATTTTGCAATAGGAGGAGGAGGCTTTGGTGAAACACTAAATAAAGGTAACTAAAACTTTATAATCTTAAGAAACCTTTAATTTATTAAGTAATCCAACCTTGGGCTTAATCTAATAAATGCTTTGTGGATTTAATAACTAAGAGTGTGGATGATGTTCATCTTCTTCAAATATTTGTACTTGGAATCTCTAAATCTTCTTGATAGTTGTGCTGCTGATGATGATGTGTTGATGATGATTTCATAAATGTGATGGTAATGCTTTGATCTCCTTGTATCCTGGACATACACTTAAAAGTAGTTAGCTTGCTTATTGTATCCTAGCATTATTGATTTGTAAATCTTGTATCTAATTTAATTATTCTTTTGTAAGTATCTTGTAATCTATTTTGTAACGAAACACCCTAACATTTAGTTGACCCCTTGCCCAACCTTAGGCACTAGTCTTAGTTGCCCTAGAAAAAGGCTTGCTTCACATGCTAACCCTTGCATCTTGCATTGCTGCCTTAGCATCATAGGATAGACCCCCTCTAACCTTAAGAAATTAAAATCAACTCCTAGAACTTAACTCTAAAACTTATCTAGAAACTAGGGACTACCCCCCTTGGCTTCCCTAGGAGTGAGCCTAGATAGAAGAGGTTCAAGTCAAAGTGACAACGTGGGCTTTGAACCTAGGCATTGTGCCTCCGAAGACACACTAAGTGAGCCAGACTTAGCTCACGTATGCAAGTGTGTATAAGGACGGCAACACCCTTCAAATCAGCTTTCATTCAAATAACTTCCAAGCTTACAAAGGCTCCCAAATTGGGAAAACAACCCACTGAGAATCTACAACAAACTCCTGCAACCTAGCAACACTGTAGCTACTGTACGACCCTGTAATTGGCGTCCTGTATGATCTATATGCGCCCTGTATGACATGCATAGTGTGCATGTACGTGTTCCTGACAATTGGTCTTGTGCGTATGAATGCGCCCTACTGCACCTGTGCAGCGCGTATGTACGCGCCTTAGACTACTTGTTTGGTGCGTATGTACGTGCCCTTCTGCACTTGTGTGGCGTGTATGTACGTGCCCGTTTGCACCTATGCAACGTGTATGTACGTGCCCTTCTTCACCTGTTTTGCGCGTACGACGTTGCTCTGGCTCTTTATGACTTCATCTTCGACTGCATTTACTACTGTTTTGTTGCCCAGATCTGTCCTTGCTACCAGATCTATTTGCTGCAGTTTCCTTCTCCTTTGGGATGTTCATATCTCTAAGTGAAAGTCCTTCAGCCTTGCTAAGATCTCCTTTAGCAAAAGTCCTTCTTTGCTCTCTTTGTATGAGTCACTGACTCCAATTATATGTCTTCAAGATGTGTCTCTCCTCTTCACCTAGCGTTGCTTTTATAATCTTGAGTTACACCACAACCCTAATCTCCAAAGTGATCAACGGTTGAGATTAGATGCCTCCTCACTTGAGATCAATGGCTAAGATTCATTTAATTCACTAATGCCACCTCACTTTAGTATTTCATTAAATTAAACTCAATTAATTAATAAAAGCACTTTACTTTAATAATTCCTTTTTTGTTAGATTGTTGGAAAGCTCTCGTGCTTCTGTCATATGATGAGATGTGCCACTGTACAAGTACCATGCACTCCTTGTGGCTGTGTTGGTAGAGAGGCAGGAGACTAGTGTGAATTCCTCAAACTTCGTTGCCAACTCATCCACCTGAGTTTCTGCTGATGCTACTACTTGCTGTGATTTCTCCTTACCCTTCTTCTTTGGACAGTGAGATGCATAAGGACCACTCTTGTGGCAGGCGAAACACTTGGTATTGCTCAAGTTTCAACCAAAATTCACACAACACCTAGAAAATTTGTCCATCAAATGAGATTTTCAATCAAATAACTTCCAAGCTTACAAGCGCTCTCAAATTGGGAAAACAACCCACTGAGTATCTACAACAAACCCTTGCAACCTAGCAATTTTGTCGTTGCTATACAACCATATAACTGACTTCTTGTACAATTTGTACACGCCCTGTATGACGTGCACAATGTGTATGTACGTGCCCCCGACAACTGGTCTTGCCTGTATGTACGCGCCCTGCTGCACCTGTGTAGTACATATGTACGTGCCCCCAACTACTGGTCTGATGCGTATGTACGCACCCTTCTGCACCTATGTGGTGTGTATGTACATGCCCCTTTGCACTTGTCCTGTGTGTACGATGTTGCTCCGACTATGTACGACCCGTTCTGTGGTTGTACATGTTGCTGCTCTGCCACCCAGATCTATCCTTGCTACCAGATCTGTTTGCTGCAACTTCCTTCTCCTTTGGGCTATTCCGATCTCTAGGTGAAAGTCCTTCACTCTTGCTAAGATCTCCTTGAGCAAAAGTCCTTCTTTGATCTCTCTGTATGAGACACTGACTCCAATAGATGTCTTCAATATGTCTCTCTCGCCATCACCTAACTCTTTTTCTATAATCCTGGGTTATACCCTGTTAACTCCTGGGGAGGTACCCTATGATTTTTCACTGGCTACACCATTGTAAGCCTAGGAAGATGCAAATTAAAGCCTTGTAGGCCATCTGGACGATATTGCATTATGGACTTCTAGATCTTGGAGGTCGGCCATGCCTAGTCATTCTAGTCCCCACTCTCAATTCCTTTCGTCTTGGATAGGATTGGAGGCCTTGGGATGGATCTATTGGGACACATGGTTTACGGGAGTCCGGTTCATTGTAGGGGTGATCGCCCTATGTAGGGCTAGTCCGACCCATACTTTACATGCATCTATGTCTTTTTCCAAATGGTCAGGTGTTATAGAGTCTGTACACATCTTCTCAGCCTTGGTGCATTATTCATTTACAGTTCTCGACATGGTAGTCTCACAATTCGCAACATCTCACATTTCTCGAGGCAGATCATGAATCCTAACGCACGGGGTCCCAGGGTTGAAAATACAATAGGGGCTCAGATTGACCATCATGATGTGTACTTGACATGCCACATTGAAATTTTAAAGAAAGGTCATAAGCAAAATTTAGTTGTTGAAGGGTCACGCAAGCATAATCATGGGATAAATGTGGCAATAGAGGGGCAATCATTGACATGCAAAGGTAATTTTGGTATTAAAGATGAAGAAGATCACATTCTGGATATAACCCATGTGCCAGAATTTGTCAAGGCGGCAGTATTTACGTGGATTTGGCAAAACCGGGCTAAGGGGGCAATTAAAAAGGCATATTGAAGGCTATATTCTAAAGTGATTAATAGGGAAATTTATTAAAGGCTCCACCTTTATACTAAGTTTATGGTAAAAAGGGGAGAAGGAAAAATATTATTTTATGAAGTTTTATGTAAGGGGTTTGTTATCCCCCACTTTCAGGGATAACTAGGAGATCATGTCTCGAGGCCCACAGGTCCTAGACATGGAGTACCAAGAATAGGATTAACTTGAGCATGGCCCTAGAGGGCCCACCTTTTCTTTCTTCCAACATCTTTGTTCTGTCAGCAACAACAACATCCATCACCATCGGCTTCGTCCTGTATCAGAAAGGGTTCTTGCCCCATGAGGTAATTAGTCCAGGTATCATGGTATGTGTCACTTTGATCACCAAAACCTTTGAACATATTCATCTGATTCCTTTTACTTCTAACAATTGCTTGGATCATACACTTGCTCACTTGACCATGTTTTGGGGGATTGACATGGTACCCTAGCAAGCCTGTGTCTGTAGGTTTTGGTTTGCCACTGGGGGGGATTTCTGAAAAGCCATTGTTTGCTCCCATCATAATACCACTTTTCCATCTTGTTTCCTGCTCACCTATCCCATTCCACTTGTCCAGACATTGGGTTGACCTATTTTCAGGATGGCACCTTATCTCGTGGGAAGAAGGTAAAAGCAAGCTGGTAAAAGATAAAAGCCTAAAAATAAAACCTCAAGATGCTTCGCCCAGGGATCCCCGAGAAAGCAATAAAAAGCTTCTCAGCAAGAAACAAGAGGGACCCGTAAAAATAATAAAACAAGGCCTAACCAGAGGATAGGGGGTCTCATCACGAGCCAGCCTATTAGGTCCATGGGTATCTAACAGTATGACATTGCCATTAGCTGGTCACCACGCCAGGGCAGTGACTCTTGGCTGCATGGCCAAGGGAAAGGGGGTCTCATCTCGAGCAAGCCTTCTCATTTATGTGAAAATACTTGTGGGTAACGTTGTCACCACTAGTCACCACGCCAAGGCAGTGTCCCCTGATTAGCTCTTGAACAAAAAACAATAAAAGATAAAAAAAGAAAAGAATGAAGAATAAAAGGCAAGAATGGGCTTGGAAAAAATGCATCCATCACATGTACAGCTCGCCTTTTACAAAGGCACCCACAGGTAACATTTTTGCATCCTTGGCCCTCACTGCACCCACATGTTTGGACATCCCCTGACCACATCACCCACTTACATGGCTTGGATGAGGTCTCTTCCGGGAACTTTCCTTCTTCTGTGGATGCTAGCCCAATAGGACGCCTAGTCCTTTTCTCCAGACTTGTATTGTAGGCTTGTTTAACGTCTTTGAGTTGTTAACTGATGTATTGGGGATTTTATGCACATGTTTAATAATATTGATGATGAGATGTGATTGACATTGCTATGACCCCTGTGACTGATGAGCCCATGGAGGGAGTAACTTTTGATGTGCAGGACCATGCCCGATGGACAGGTACCATTTTGGATTGGTACACATGGGGAGATGATCAGTTCAGACCTCCATGGGGCTGAAGAGCCCATTAGGTGGATGCTGAGACCCCATCAGGGGTTAGAGACATGATAGAGATGGATCAGGGGCTTTGCACCAAAGAAGAATAGGACGTTCCACCAGAGGCACTTTGGCAGAGCTTGACCTAGGGGGATTGACCCTCTTTCAGTGGAACGTTAACCTTGGAAGGCCTGGGATGTCACCCTTGATGATCGTGACTTCATCCAGCCTATTGGACGTCTTGGGAGGCAAACTGGGCAGTATTGGCACGTGTGGCATGATGGAGGAGCCCAAGGAGGGCTAACGTTTTGCTCCAGGATGCCTCATGTGCCCTAAAAGGGGCTAACGTCTCCTTTGGAGGGTTTTCATGTCTCTTTTCAGCTTGATTAGGGTTTTAATTTGACAATTTAATGTAAAACAATATGATTTTAGTATTTTGGCCTTGTCGACCTTTTACATGACCTAAAATGTAAAATTAGGTCATGGAATGGTATAAATGAGGGATTTTTACCTTCATTTTTTCATCACAACTTACTCACTCATTAGTGAGGTCTGAAATTTGCGCCCTCTCTTGGGTTATTGGCTGATATAGTGATGCGCACTTGTTGAAGGAGGATTATTTTGGCATGTTTTGGCTGCTCTCTTAATGGAAGGTGTTACAACTAGGGTTTGCATTGCTTATTCTTGGTGAATTGCAAGTATTTTTCTGCAAAACTTCTTGAATGAATGGTTGTAGTTTGATTTCTTGCATATGTTTATGATTTTGCTGAACAAAACCCTAGGTGACAAGCACACAAGTAGGTCCTTGTCTCATGTCCCCATTGAGAGAGATTTTTCAGCCATTGTTGAGGAAAGAAAGAGCCTAGCCGTAGCTACACTCCTATTTCTTCTTCCCATTTGGTAGCCGTACCTCTTAGAAGCTGAGAAGAAGGAGATGCCTTGAAGCCTAGGGTTTCTACACTTTGGGGCCGATTTTTCTAGAGTTTGCTAGTAGGGCCTTGCTGCTACAACACTTTATCTTGTCAAACCCTCTTGTCTCACTTTATCTTTCACGCTAGCCGTTTTGCCATTAAGCTAGGGAAGGAGGAGAGATCACCAAGGCCTAGTTCATTTACACCGAAATGAACATTCCTCCTAGGGTTTAGACTTTGGGGTCTTGCTTCAGCAACACCTCAAGGTCTCTCCCTCCAGTCCTTAGCTGTTGCCTCCTTTAGCTGCCGCGTCTTCCACTTTTTGACTCCATTAACCCTAAGGCACTGATCCTAAGACCTCATGCGCTGAAGTGACCTTTATCACAAACAACTCTCAAAACTCTTTGAATCAAACCCTAACTACTAACCCTAGCCTAAGAACTAACCTAACTAACCTGTTGCTGCCATCATCTTTGGCTATTGTATCATTTGTGCAGAAAACGTTTTTACTTTATAAGCAAATTGAATGGTGATTTGAGGCATTTATTAGATGATGTGATGATTGGTTACATTGAATGCCATATTGTCCCAATATTTATTGGTGAAGTGTTATAAATTTCATTTGCTATTGATAAACATTGACTTCGTCAACATTTATTGCCAAATTGCTTCTATGTTATTCAAATAGTCATTTATTTGTATGAAGTACTAACCCATCGAAATATAGCTTGCATATATTATTTGCTGTTGCTTTGTTCCAGGCAGGTATATTTTTGGGGGTTTACCTTTAATTGGCCTTTAGCCATCTGCTCGGTGGTGACTTGTGAGGGGGGGAATTTATCCTTGTCCTATTATTCTTCTGCCTTCTCAAAACCCCAGGTCACCGGGTCATGTTGACCAAAAATACTTGTGTCCATTTTTCATGTATGCTTAGTTGTTTATATCAGTGTTAGGTGCTTGTTAAGATCCTAGAGGAGTGCTATATGTTTTGAGGTTTGCATGTACTAACATTGGGTTACTAAAACTACTTGCAAGGGCACCTTAAAAGAGCATATATCCATCAGTTGAGGGAAGAATTCTTGGCAGATTTGAACAGACCTGTTTGTTGTCCTAAAACGCAGCAAAGGATAGATTTGTTTGTTGAAACTTATGTTGAATTTTCAATGAGCTATGGGTCATGGATTTACTTTAAAATTTTTTGTTTAGTTTTACTTGAACCATAACTACTGCAACAAACCAAGATCACAAGAAGAATAACCATGCACAAGAACACAAGAAGTATCCTGGGAAACCCTTCTCAATAAGGGAAGAAAACCCAACCAATCCTTTGCTATATTCTTCAAGAGAAAGACCTCCCACACCATGACCAAAACTAGCACACAAGAGGGTGCTGTAATTCTCATAATTTCAGACCACAACTTTTGAAATCATGAGATGACACAATGATTAGTGTATTTACTCAATGGGGATTCACCTTTATTTATATAAGACTTGTCACATCAAATGATGTGTCTATTGGCACAATAGGGCCGACATCAATAACTCAAAATATAATTAATAATTACCATATTAATTATCTTTTACATTAAGGTGGGCCCAACCTGTACCCTTTACATAATCAAAAGGGTTATAAGTAAGTTTGACTCTTGAACAATATAGCAAGGGATCTCGTACACCCACTAGTGCTCAACCACTAGGGGCACATCCATAGGGATGTCCATATTGTTGATATTATGGTAGTTGCGGGAGGTATTTACCTCCACATGTAAACCTAACGAGAATAGAATATTTCAGGAAGCAAGAAGAAACCCTAATTGATTGGTTAATAACCCTAGAAGACAAGTCAACTCAAAAGAATGACTTGTATTAGGTTATTAGCCTCCAAGAGAAGAAGTTGGCTAAAGGAAATAATATATACTAAAGATTTAGTACCCAAAATGAGAAGTTGGCCGAGGCAGTTTGCCAGATTTAGTATAAATACAGGAGGCCAGTCTTCATTCTGGCAGACACTCTCATAACTGCAGAAGCAACACTTGTGCGCACTGCAGTTGGCCAGTTTGTGTGCAAGTTTGGAGGAGAGTTGCTGTTGCAGCTGCTGGAGCTAGCAGATTTCGGTTTTGGCTTGGACTATCTCTTGGTTATGGTTTGGACTCTCTGATCAGCTCTTGCTTGGTGTGCTATCCTTGGAGAAAAGTGCGTCGCCCTTTGTTTGGCTATCTAGCCTAGGGTTTGCTTTCGGAATGATTCTCTGTGAAGGTTAAGGTGCTCGGAGGGTGGCTTCGGCCTATGGTTGGGTGACAATAGTGATATTGTCTATGCTAAAACAAGCACAATCCATCATATTCTAACCGGTTATGGGCTCACACCTCCTTCATTCAGTGTAACCACGGGAAGGGAGCATAGCCATAAGGATACTAAGCTCGTTGAAGAACTACCGCTAGGGTTTCTAGCAAGAGCAGTTACTAAATCATTGTCGCTAGGGTTACTAGCAGTTGCAATTCCAGAAACCCTAATCCTCTCATTGAGGCACCTTAAGTGAAGGGATTGACCTAATTTCCAGATAGACCAGTGTGCCCTAGCCTAGTGCATCTCCTGGTACTCTTATCAAGCCAAGACGTCAAGGTTGAGTTTTTGGTCAAATCTAGGGTTGACCAAGTCAAAGCAGCCATGACTTACTCTATGAAGTCAGAAAACAAGTTAGATGGAGCTTCTGACTTCAGAGCGTGGAAGACATGGATTGACCTCATCCTTGCCAAGAATAAAGTGTTGGATATCGTGAAAGGAAAGATCGTGGAACCAGAGTTTGAAGAAGGAAAAGAGAAGGCACCGCAGAATGTTGCAGTTATGGAGAAGTTCAAAGAAAGCGACATCAATGCCATGAGTATCATAGTGGACTCTATAAAAGACCACTTGATACCCTACATCTCCCATCTTGACTCATCGAAGAAGATATACGATGCCCTAACAAACGTCTTCTCAGTCAGAAACATTGGAGAAGTAATGAGTCTTAAGAATGAGCTCCGTGACATGAAGATGAATGATGATAACAACATAACATCATAGTTTGTGAGAATCTCTCAGTTAAGAGATCAACTACAAGCTATTGAAGAGATCATTTCAGAGAAGGAATTGGTAAACATAGTACTCAATGGTCTTCCCAAGACATGGGATGCATTTGCCGCAAGCATGAACNGAGATCATTTCATAGAAGGAATTGGTAAACATAGTACTCAATGGTCTTCCCAAGACATGGGATGCATTTGCCGCAAGCATGAACACAAGGAAGGAGTATCCTACATTTGAAGAACTTTGGACTTGTTGTGCTCAAGAAGAATCAAGGATCAGTGCAAAAGAGAAACCCCAAAAGAAGTACGATTATCAAGCCTTCACAAAAAGATTCAAGAATTTCAGGAACAAAAGGAAGTTTGGTTCAAACAAGAAGCCAAATCAAGAGAAAGACATGTCAGAAATACAATGCTTCAACTGTCGAAAGTATGGTCACTACAAGAATCATTGTACCGAGCTAAAGAAAAGGAAGGAGACACACAAAGCATCAGTTGTCGAAGAAAAGGAACCTACAAAGAAGACCAAGCAAGATAAAACAAACTTCTTCTTCTAAGACAAGGTAACAATACTCTTCATAGTTCTTGAACATACCATGCTTTCTGTACATATCTTGCATATCTATTTCTTAGAAGATAATACGTTCAAAGAGAAACTATACCTATGGAAGAAACAACAAGATAAGGATTACTATCATTATGACTACAAGTCATACAATACACATGAAAGGATGAAGTACATCAAGCAATTCATGTGGAAGTTATTACATAAGTAACAGCTGAAAGATAAGCCGAATTTAGAATCAATCTGGAAGAAACCCAGAAGAAGTAAAGACAGAAAGAAGTCAGCGATCAAGAGGAAACTGGAAAAAGACCTATGACACCTTGCAGAAGGCAATAAGGATGCAGACGGAAGTGTGGATTATGTTAGATGGAGGGAGTCGATTATATACTTCCAAAAGAAAAACATGCACTCATACATGAAGCAAGGATTAGTAGGGAGCTAATCCTATGATCCATTGAAGATGATGAAGTATATATCCATGGTAGCAGCCATGAAAAACAGTACGTGTTCAGTTTGACTCTAGAAGAAGCCTTCTTCGAAAAGAAGCCTTAAAGTATCCCTGGTTATCCATCCACATCCATGATCCTATGATGAAAGGAAGAAGTTGGAATCTTCAGGGCATGGAATCTATAGAAAACTCCATGGACCCAAGAGCTAAAGAGAAACATAAGGAAGAACATGAAGATTCTAAGAAAGAAAGAAGAGCTAGAACAACCAATCATTGTATCGAGAATCACAAGATCACCAGCCTAATATGAACTCACTAAAAGCAATCAAGTAGAGGAACTGAAAGTTGTATTGAAGACCAGTGTATGAAAGACTTATGAATCTAAGCATTGCGAGATCCAGAACTAGAGGTTCTCCTAGATGGAGGGAGAAGACTATGATGATTGCTTGTTCCAGTAAACCAAACATACCTCTACATGAGCCATTATATTGTCCGCAATATCCATGGGTTGGAGTTTACATCAGATGAATGCAAAGATTGTTCTCCAGAGAAATTGAACAAAGAGCATATGAAGAGCAACCTCAAGGCTTTGAGGTATAACAGAAAGAGACCCTTGTATGCAGATGGAAAAAGACAACTTGGTGGAGAACCTCCAATGCACAACAAAAGCGTGGTGAAGACTTTTTATAACAGAGATATTGTATCAGAATGGTTACTCAGAAGCTCAGGATGATGGATTGCTAATCCATGACAAACTCTCATGATGGCAGAAGAAGTACCACTTGGATATGTTCCAGTTTGACCCTTGCCACGATGTTATGAGCTAGCAGGAAACAAAGAAGAATCCAACAATGATATACTTTATTGATCAGAGCTATATGAAGCCTTCAGAGGAAACCATTGTTCCAGAAAGATCGAAGTACATTTGAGATCAAGCATTACATTTTCCATGATGAAGTCCAGAAAGGAGAAAGTGGTTCTCCAATATATATCTCCATAGATGAGCAGATAGGCAAACATTTTGGTAAAGCCTTTGTCCAAAATGAAAGAGTTTGCGTACTCAAGCTGGAGCTCGTGGAGATGACTTCCTTATTGAAAAAGGAAGAGATGACTCCCAGGTTGGGAGGGAGCATTGATGTGTTATTGATTTATGGACAATCATTTTTGCTTTGAAAAAATAGTCCAGGATGAGCAGTGCCTTTCCAGTTTGGAAAGTGGTTTGAGATTTCTGATGGACAGGCATTTTCTAGTTCGGAAAATGGTCTAGATCGAACGGTCATTTTCGTAATGAAAATGGTTCGATGGATTGCTGATGTACCATAGACAACGGTTTTCCATTGTGGTTAACATGGGGAATGGTCTAGGACAATCTCTTTTCTTGACGGTCACTCTTAGTAGTGGTCAGGA
>JASDQU010186150.1:19545-31129 GCA_032191745.1 Picea mariana | reverse complement strand
TCGCAGATTCAAACCCTAATTACAAAGAAGCACCATATTCAACCAAATATAACGCATCTAAGCACTTAGAATATGGAAAGAGATCAGATATAGCATTCATTCACATCACTAAGCACTTAATTTGTCATACCAGATTCATCTAAACATTCATTACTGCACTAAGCTTAAATCATACGAACAATATAACAACCATAATGCACAAAGAAACTATAACAAAGGATATACGTGGTTCACCCCAGCATGGGGCTACGCCCATCAACTCTTCTCTTCTTTATTATCTTCTGTCAATATTCTTACATGCACAGAGCCCAAAACCCCCACTCCACATAGGATAGGAGATCTACGCGTACCTCACCAGATCCTCCTTCCTCAAGTTAGGTCACAGCACAAAGCCTTCTTACACAGTGTGCATGTTGGTCCTTGACCAAGTTTTGAGGGATCTAATCAAGTTTGACCTGTTTTTTTACTTCAACAGCCTATTGAAGGAGGAGTGAAATATGAAGCGGAGATCATGGATCTCAGCCCCTTTTTTGGATCCTTTTTTGGGTTTTTGGGTTTTTGGGATTTATAACGGGAATGGGATATCAGACCATGGGTTTACCCATGTTTAGGCCTATTTTGTATATATAAATAGAAGGCTAGGAAATGTAAGAAGTAAGTGGAATAGTGCGCAAGTGTTGTGTAAGTTGGCTAAGTTTTGGGATATGTATGATCAAGAAGTGTAAGGCTCTGTGCATACTGTGTGAGACCTGCAGAGCCAAGTGCAAGTCATTGTCAAAGGTTGTGGAGAGCTTTGTGTTGTAACGTAGGGAAGGAGGATCTAGAGAGGTGTGCAGATCTCCTATCCTGGGCAAAGTAGGGTTTTGAGGTTCTGTGCTTGTAACCAATTGACTGAAGACAATAAAGAAGAAGAATTGGTGGGCGTAGCCCCAGGGTGGGGGTGAACCAAGTAAACACTATGTTGTTCTACTTTGTGCTTGTATTGATGTGTTTATAACTTCGTTTGCTAAGTGCTTTAATAGAGATAGATAAATCTTCTTATGCTTTGTGCTAATAATGTGTAAGAATGTTAGATCTGACCTATATGAAGGTGCTTAGTGCTTGATCTGTTAGATATAACCTATCGGTTTATGATAAAGTGCTTAAATAGATCCTATCTGAGTGAATGATGTGATGCTCTGTTCTATCTGTGTAGTAGTTATTGGTTAAATATTGATGAATTGTTAATGCTAAGTGCTCTGTTAAGTATTATAATCACAGATCTGTGTCCCAGCTAAGGTTGCAGACACTTGAGTCTTGCAACCACCCCTGCCTCTACCTCAGGTGAGACTTCATCTGCTTCGCAAGTGTTGTCAAAAGGGCTGGTAGTTAGGGTTTTGTTGGTGCATTGTTGTAGCATTGAACCCTGGGTTTGCCCCTGTGCCAACAAATGATTCTGTTGTTGGGACCTGAAACTGTGATTGTTGGGAACTAAGAAAACAGAAGCTTTGTGCAAAGATCCGACCTGAAATTGTGAAAGCTTTGTCCGTAGATCTATTGTTCTAGTGTGCAGTACTCTACTTAGTTTGACAAGATATATGCTAAGGAAAAGAAGTCTAATCTGAAGAAAAAAGGTAAGATCTATAAGCTCTGTGCTCTAATACATGTAATAATAGTGAAAATTTATAGATCTAAAGGCTTTGTGCTTTATAGAAGTAAGATTAGTAGGAATTTTTGTTTCAAAAGTATGAATCTAGGTATGTTTGATAGATTCTATCCTAGCTTGAAAACTAAGATACTAATAGATGAAAGAAGATTTTATATGAATAGTCTGATATGAATAGTGAAAAATATGTTATACCTATGCATAGAAAGAATGTTTGGACTAACAAATGGATGCAGGATCCTAGAAATATTTTTTTGCAGGTTAGATCCTATGAGCCTAGCATGCAGCACATAAGGGGTTGGGGATCATTTAAAAGAAAGAGAGAATTAACCCTTTGTTACAGTTGCAAAAAACCTAGACATCTTTCTAAGGAATGCCCTGGGAAAAGACCTAGTTGTCTTTGTTGTAAAGCTATGGACCATGAATTTTTTGATTTCCCTAGAATGATTGCTAAGTTGGAAGGAATGAATCTGAATAAAGAAAACCCTAAGGTAGATCCAGAAATAGCAGAACCCCATAAAGAATCAGATAAAGTATTGCTACAAATAAACAAAACCCTGAATGATCACCGACATGTCAAATTATTAGAGATATTCAAAGAAAAAGAATACCTTGAAGCAAGAATAGGAGACTTCAACGTTGATTGTGTTCTAGATGAGGAAACACAGGTGAATATTATGACAGAAAGAACTTGGGAACTTTTAGGAAATCCTGTTATGATTCCTTCATTAGGAGGAATAAGGTTATTCAGAGGAAAGCTGATAAACCTATGTGGAAGGCTCGCTCAGATACCTATGACTGCAAATGGAGCTTCGACAGAAGAATATTTTGAGATTATTAAATTTATCAAGGATAGCGCCCCATTTACCATTTTATTAGGAAAACCTTGTATTGATAGAGATCGAGCCAGATTAAAGGAAGAAGAAGAATTTTTGGAGCAGAAGAAGCAGGAATTAAAGGATTTCATGACTAGAAGGATCGCACACTTGATCGAAGAACAGTAGAACAGATCGAAGCTACTTAACACTAGAGACCCAGATGTCGAAGTTGCAAGAACACTAGAGGATACACAAAAGATTGAAGTACCTATACCAGACAAAGAAGAAGCATTATCCTAGAACCCTAGGGAAGAATCTCAGCAATGTGAAGTGACTATGTCAAAAGAAGACAAGAATCAAAATGGAAAAAGGAATATCGAAATGAATCTCACTGGAAAGAAGGCTAGAAAGTTAAATAAGAAGAGATCCAAGATCGATAAGTTGTAGAAGGCTCCAGAGGGAACCTCGCAGAAGGAAAAATTGCAAAATTAGAGCTTCGCCCGGATATCAGAATAGTGATACATGGAAATTCGCCATGGCGAAGCAATATAGTCATTGGGGACATTATAACTATTCGAGCGACGCTCCGAACAAATAGAAAGGCATTTATGGTTCACCACCAGACCATTGGACTGTGCCATAATGGACATAACCAAGTTAATGAAGGCTTCATACCCATTGCAAGTGACCCATTGTCAAGTTACCTATTTATCCCACCGCGCCACGCACCGAGAACACTTTTTCCAATTGAGAATTTGAGCCCACAGACTAAGTTGATTTTATACAGTGATCATCATGCTTCTACTCTATATCTCGTTAATGTGTCTAAGATACCCCCTGAACTTGAGATTCTTAACCTCGAGCGTGTATGTCGGATGAGTTGAGCACTGCAGAAAGAATTGTTGAGGAAGTTTTGATTAATCTCATGACTAAAAGAGTCATGTCGATGTCTACAGGTATACAAGCATCATCCACAAGAGGACTTCCAGCATCTCCATCCATTTCTCACAGAGAAGGATCATCCTAACCATCCAATGAGAAGAGAACTAAGAACATGGATGAATTAGCGAATGCTAAACTGATCCTGACTATCTTACCCACCTATATACCACCTTTAATCAGTGTTGTAAATCGGGACAGCGTGCCCAGAGATTTCGACTACACCTTGGTCATTGAGTACCTCCTGAAGGGGATACGAACAGTGCGAGCAGACCAAGATAAGATCGCAGTGTTGAAGTTTAGCGACTTCAACCTCGGCAATCGCAAAGTATAAAACATGTTAGCCCCACATAAGTATCTAACTAGAACAAAAGGGAAAAACTCAAAGATAATTCCCCAAGCATGGACCCATAACCTCATGCAGTCCACTCTACTCAACGTCATGAAAATTTCCCACTTCAGAAGACACCAAGAGGTAAATGCATGTGTCAAGTTGTTGTTTTTTTGTTACCATGGTGGATATTTTTGGCTAAATGATCGTATCACAGTTTATCTGACCTTGATTAATCAGATCACGGGTTTGAGTATGCAAGGACCCGACCCACAGGATTTCTATCCTAGAAAATCCATGGATCGTTCTCTCACACAAAGGATAAAGGACACCTACAACAATGTTGATAAGGGCACATGAGGCTACAAGGTATCCTCTATTCATAATGGAGCAGTGCGCCTCGCCTGTCAAATTATTGCAGGGAAGTTAGTTCGCAACAACCGACCCACCCAAGTGACTGTTTTTGTAGTCGACCTCGCAGGGAAGTGCGTGGAGAGCCTACAAATGAATTGGGAAAAGTACCTGGTGAACCAATTAGAACTTGACTACAGAGAACCCCATGATCAAGGGTACAAATTTAATTTCAGCTGGCTATTGATCCTGATCGCTTTCATTGCCTGGGAGATGTCGGAAGGTGCGACCTTCCCGAACACAGAGCCTTTCGAACCATTGGTCGCGAAGTTTAGTACATTTTGGTACCCGAGTTACATGAATAAGCAATGGCAGTCAAATTTCATGTTCCATACATACTACAATTAGATGAAGATAGCCATACAATATGAGCCTCGCATGATGTTGAACATTTTACATTGATTTGGGCCTTTTATGAAGTTCAGCGTTGATCGACATTTCATTTATATCATAGCACGAGCCGACGAGCACAAGCAACAACTTCAATCCTATTACAAGATGACAGAGGAGGAATTAGAGGAGATTACTAAGGAATGGTCCATTGACCTCCTTATTCCAGTAGACCCTGCAGAGATATTCGACATCGACATCCCAGAAGTTGCGCGAGATACACTTGGACCTAGCTAAACAAAGAAGACTGGCGAAGTACAAGATTTAAGAAGTGCCTCGGTGAATATTGCTTCCATGTCACCAGAGAAAGGAGGTGATGGTGAAGAGATAGATGGCATAGAAGTTGCACAGAGGAAAGGTGAAGTAACACCACCCACAGACGAGGAGTACTCCTCTAAGAAAAGGAAGGTTTCCCCCCCGAAACCCTCCTCCCGGAAGAAATCAAAAGCCCCNGTTGATCGACATTTCATTTATATCACAGCGCGAGCCGACGAGCACAAGCAAAAACTTCAATCCTATTAAAAGATGATGGAGGAGGAATTAGAGGAGATTACTAAGGAATGGTCCATTGACCTCCTTATTCCAGTAGAACCTACAGAGATATTCGACATCGACAGCCCAGAAGTTGCACAGGATACACTTGGACCTAGCAAAACAAAGAAGACTGACGAAGTACAAGATTTAAGAAGTGCCTCGGTGAATATTACTTCCATGTCACCAGAGAAAGGAGGTGATGGTGAAGAGATAGATGGCATAGAAGTTGCACAGAGGAAAGGTGAAGTAATAGCGCCCACAGACGAGGAGTACTCCTCGAAGAAAAGGAAGGTTTCCCCCCCGAAACCCTCCTCCCGGAAGAAATCAAAAGCCCCTATAACTAAGATGCAGATCGTCCTCACCTATGATGATTTCAATTTCATCATAGCAGCCCTGAATGATGCTTCACTGGAGATAGCAGAGAAGCAAGAAGCTAAACAGGAGGAGATGTACCATAGAATTGAGGTCAAGCTACAAGGGGTGTAGCAGGCACTACAATCCAGCCACACAGTCTCCACTGTGCCTCTATCATTGGGAACACCAGAACCGGGAGACGAGCCAGTCCAACTCCATCGGCTCACTGATACAGACGAATATCGCCTTCGACAAGCACAAGAGGAAATAGCGTAAGCCACCCAGGCTTTGGTACAAGTACAGGGAGTACTTGTAGATTAGTGCCAAGCTACCAAACAAGAAAAGAGCGATCTCCAAGAAAAGTTCATTGAAGAAAAGGCACAACTATAGAAAGGCAAGGAATATTTTATCATCGAGCAACTCGAAGTAAAGGAAGTGGTCAACAGAGCACTGTTCTCTTTGAATGTTGTATAAGTAAAGGCAGAGGATCAAGTCATGAAGTAAGTAGCGCAACTTGAAGAAGTGATCCATCAGTTGCAGCAATGCATCGTAGACCTTGAATTACGCATTGTGCCCAAGACCCCACAAGAGGTAAAGGACCAAATAGAAGCAACTGCCAGGAGCACAGTTGAAAGGCTAAAGGCCCTTACCTTAGAATGCAAGCAATTCACTGATCGCAGTTCCCAAACATATGAGAAACTTACCGAGAACCCAAAGTTGCAGTCACTGGAGTCGCAGCTCCAAGAAGTGAAATACCAAGCCAAAAAGATACAGGCACAATTGAAGTCCCTATTAGTTGTGGAAAGAATGAAGCACTCCCAAGATCAACGCACCGCCCAGCAGAAAATCCATACTATCCAGAGCACAGTTATGGAGATAACTTAGAAACTCCAACATGTGAAAGATAAGGCCCATCAGTTGTTTACAGAGGTAGAAGGCCAAGGAGCAGAACTGGAGCAGGTTAGAACCGCAACAGAACAGCGCCCGGAAGGACCTATGAATGATGCAGTCATTCAAGAGTTTGTTTAACAAGAGGTTGTAGCACAGCAGAAATTCGAAGTAGTTCGAGCCAAGCTTGAAGCATTCGAAGTAGAACTTCCTACATCAGAGTGACTCGGGACGAGTCACAGGTGAGTGTTGGGGGCATGTTGGCCCTTGACCAAGTTTTGAGGGATCTAGTCAAGTTTGACCTATTTTCAGACTTCGACAGCCAGTTGAAGAAGGAGCACAAGACGAAGTGAAGATCACAGATATCGACCCCTTTTTTGGATCCTTTTTGGTTTTTTGGGATTATGTAACGGAAATGGGATATCGGCCCATGGGTTTAACCATGTTTATGCCTATTTTTTATATATAAATAGAAGTCTAGGCAATGTAAGAAGTAAGTGGAATAGTGCACAAGTGTTTTGTAAGTTGGCTTAGTGTTGGGATCTATGTGATCAAGAAGTGTAAGGCTTTGTGCATATTGTGTGAGACCTACAAAGCTAAGTGAAAGTCATTGTCAGAGACTATGGAGAGCTTTCTGCTGTAACGTAGGGAAGGAGGATATAGCGCGGTGCATATATCTCCTGTCCTAGGCGAAGTAGGGTTTTGAGGATCTGTGCTTGTAATCGATTGACTGAAGACAATCAAGAAGAATAATTGGTGGACGTATCCCCAGGGTGGGGGTGAACCACGTAAGCACTGTGTTGTTCCACTTTGTGTTTGTCTTGATGTGTTTATAACTTTTTTTTCTAATTGCTTTGATAGAGATAAATAAATCTCCTTATGATTTGTGCTAATAATGTGTAATAATGTTATATTTGACCTATATGAAGGTACTTAGTGCTTGATCTGCTAGATGTAACCTGTCGGTTTATGATAAAGTGCTTAAATACATCAGATCTGATTGAATGATGTGATGTTTTGTTCTATCTTAGCAGTAGTTATTGGTTGAATATTGATGAACTGTTAATGTTAAGTGATCTATTAAGTATTATAATCAAATATTTGTGTCCCAGCTAAGGTTGCAGACACTTGAGTCCTGCAACCACCCCTGCCTCTACCTCGGGTGAGATTTCATCTACTTCGCATGTGTTGCCGAAAGGGTTGGTGGTTAGGGTTTTGATGGTGAACTGTTGTAGCATTGAACCCTGGGTCTTCCCTTTGCCAATATTTCACACAATCTTCTTACAATCACTTTCACTTAGCTCTACAAGTCTTCACACATAGTATGCACAAAGCCTCTAGCTCCACACTAAGCCGATTCTACCAGGTCTCTCTACTTACATCGCCTAGATTTCTATTTATACATTACAAAATGGGCCTAAACATGGGTAATAACTGCCTCGGTCATAGGTCCTTCCAAGTGTTGTTCGACTACAGTGACTTCTTGTTCTAGTTCTGCTCCTCATCCTTCAATCTCCTCAAAAAGTAGGCAAGTTGCATCCTGGACTAGTTGGAGCTTCTGAGTCACTTCCATGACTTTGCTCTGTATGGGATAGACATGTTGTTGAGTCGTGTGCTATTCTTGCGATATTTTCATTCGCTCAACCACTGACAAGGGATTCAACTGCACTTTTACTATTGTTTCTTGTTTCTTTTCTTCCTAGAGTTGTGACTCTGGTGTCTTTAGTTCAGGGTCCTCTGTAAGGTGCTCATAATTCTATGCACTTCGACTACTAAGTTGTTTACATTCCAAGGCTAATGCCTTGATTCTCTAGACTGCACTTCAGGAAGTTTCTTTTCGCTAGTCTCGCACTTCCTACGGGGTGCTTGGCACTGTCTGTAATTCCAATTCTACCACTCTTGCTTGGAGTTGTTGAATGACTTCAGTGAGCTTCCCGACCTGACTCTCATATGTCTCATCTTCCCTTTGTTCTAAGCCTGTCATAGAGCGAAGTGCTTTGGTGACTGCTTCTTTAACTCCCATATGCTCTGCGAGAAGCTTTTCTTTCTCCCTCTAGATCTATGCTCTATCCTCTGCAAACTTTGCTTGGAGGTCATCTTTTTCCTACTACGCAACTCAGTGTTGCTCTATGGCTTCCTCTTTTGCTTGCTTCAAGTCCTTTGTGGCCTTTTCTTTTTCTTCCTGGACACGACAAAGGTGGGCTTATGTTGCATCTACTATCCTATGTAGCTAGGCAGGTTGTTCTCCCAACTCTGCTCCTTCTAATGGAGGTGGTGCAGTAGACACTATGCGACTGGAGTGAAGGTATTTTTGTACCCCTCTTAGCTCTGCTTCAATTATTTCATACATGGTTTCTTTTTTGGCTTCATTTCTCTGCAAAATGTCTTCTGAGGAATATGATACAGCTACGATAATGAAGTTGAAGTCATCAACTATGAGCACAGTCTACAGCTTTGGCTTACTAGCTTTGGACTTCTTCTGCGATGTAGGTTTTGTTGGGGAAACCTTTATTTTCTTGGACGTCTTTGCCTCCTCAAGGGGGTTCCTAGGTGGTGTTACTTTGCCCTGCTTATGCTTGTCTTCTTCCCCTTATTTCTCTTCTTTTTCCACTTCGTCATCTCCTCCTCCACTAGGTGAATTTGATACAGTCTCTTCTGATGTGTTGTCTATTTCCTGTACATCTTCCTTATTTTTCTTCTTGCTACTTCTAGGTGCATCATATTCTTCACGAGTAACCACCGAACTTCCAATGAGGTCAAGGTCGGACATTTTTGCATGGTTAACTGGCACTAGGAGTTATTCAGGCCACTCCTTGGTGATTTCCTCCATGTACTCCTCGGTGAGCTTGTAATAGGATTGAAGCTCTTCTTTATGTTCATCTATGCGCACAGTGATATATATAAAATGCCTATATGCGTGGAACTTCACAAATGATTTGAACCTGTCCAGGGAGTTCGGCGTCATACGAGGGAAAGACTCAATAGCCCTCTTTAACTGCAGGTAGTACATATGGAACACCACATTCGACTGCCATTGTTTCCCCATATCACTCGAACACCACAGAGTGGTGAACATCGCAACTAGTGGCTCGAACTGCTCAATGTCAGGGAAGGACACTCCTTCCGGCATCTCCCAAGAAATGAATGAGATCAGGATCAGCAACCAACTAAAATGGAACTCATAGCCTTGATCCTAAGCTTCATGAAAGTCCTGTTCTAACTGGTTGACGAGGTAACTCACCCAGTTCATTTGTAATCCTTCCACGCATTTTCCTGTGAGGTCAACAACGAACCCCGTGACCTATGTGGGTTTGTTCTTCCTTACTAGCTTACCAGCGATAAACTGGCAGGCTAGGCACACTACACCATTATGGATACAGGCTACCTTGTAGCCTCGCTTCCCCTTCTCGACATCGCCATAGGTGTCTGTTAGAATTAGGGTAAATTTGTAAAACAGTAGTATCTTTTAATTTCAAAGATCAAAAACAGCTAGATCTATATATCAACAGAGATACAACACATAGAATGTAGATCTATGAAAGATAGCAATAAACTTATAAAGGAATCTCTGATCTAATATGAATAGAAACTCAGATCTAAGGAAATAGTACTCTGATCTAAAGTAACAGTGATCAGATCTGAAAGATACAATAGATCTATAAGGCTATACACAGATTTCAGATCTAACAACTTAGTCTGATCATAACTTGTAAGTTCAAAGCATGTCTTCAGATCTACTCAATGCTAACTAGGTTAAACAATTCTGTATTAAATTCAAAACCAAATCTGAGAGAGATGAGTAAGATGCATACCTGGTACAGCAACCTTACCGTTGACAAAGAGCAATAACCATAGGGGATGCAGAACCCTTTTATATGCTCGGACAAAGGTTCATTTCATAGATCTATAGTGGATCTCAATGCTAAGGAATGAAAGAACTTTCTTGCCACAAAGCACAAGGGCCATAGGAAGGAAACCCAATCCCAACAGAGGTTATAAAATCCCAAACCCTCACTCAGAATACCACACAGTAAAACCCTAACCCAAGAGACTTTAGAACTGAAAACAGGACTGTGTGTAAACCCTTATTTCAGCAGAGGACAAAACTAAACCTTTAGGTATTCTTCAGCAAATGGCACCCCACAAGATTACCCTAGCAAGAGGGCTGCAAACTAGAAGTCTCTCCACACAGAAGACAGAGAAAAAGGGGGCCAAAACCCTTAAGATCTGTTCACACAGCAGGGTCGTAACCTCAAGGGTTTGCACACAATGAAAAGGCTAAGGTTGTCGCACCTAGCACACTGCCCACACATAGAAAGGCTGCACTCTAGCAGTCCTCAAGGAGACTGACTGCTACACATTAGCACCAACCCTGCAACAAAGGAAGGGAGCCGCACCTAGCAGCCACTCCAAACAGCAAACAAAGGAAGGGGCCGGAACTGGAAGGTCACCTGCAGCAAACACAAGGGAGGCCATAGCTACACCCACAGCAAGCACAAAGGAGGCCGTAACTACACCCACATCAAGCACAAAGGAGGCTGCAGCTACACCCACAGCAAGCACAAAGGAGGCTGCAGCTACACCTACAGCAAACACCAAGAGGCCGCAGCTACAGATCACCCACAACAAATACAAAGAGGCCACAGCTAGCTAGAGAGAGATCAACGCTTGCTCTAGAACAATAGATGAGTGAAAGGTGAGAGGGGGGGGTTTAATTTATAGTATTTAGGCTAGGGCAAGGGTTAGACTAAATCAAATTAAAATCACATGTTTAAATTTAAATTTAAACATGTGATAATAAACATTTAAAATTAACTTTAATTTTAACCTTTGAATAAGAAAATAAAACCCCAAACCAAACATGCAAGGGTAAAAGAGGGTTTGCAAGGTGGAAATACTCATTCCTTCATATCACATGGTGAACCTATTACTTTATCATCACTACATATGGGACTTATCCCTCAAGTGGTTATGTCCTTCTTCAATGAAGGTCATGTACCATCAAATACTTGATGGAGGATCAAGTAGCCCCAGAACTTTTTCTGGGGTCTTATCCACCAAGGTCAGAGACCAAAGATCAATCCGTGCCGTATGCATGGGTACCCTGGACATTTCCAGGGGCCCTAGGCTTATCTAGGGGCTTTAACTACTTGGTTCTAGACCAAGACCCCCAGTCGTATACTATGGGCCCTCTCAGGGTCTTTACTGCTTGGTTATTCACCAAGAACCCCAGTCGTATACTGGGGGCCCTCGCAAGGGTCTTTTTCCATGGCA
>JASDQU010186148.1:0-20645 GCA_032191745.1 Picea mariana | reverse complement strand
TTTCACCATAAGGGGACCACTTTGGAGTTCATCCATATTTACTTCTTATCAACCATGAAAAAACAATAATGAGTCATATTTACATCAAACACTATTGGGTCCATTACCCAAAACTTTGTGCTATGGGTCTTTCTTCAAGGGTTGACATCAATGACAACCAACCTTAATCAACAATTAATCTCTCTACTTCTTTTGTTGTTTACGGTATCACTTCAATTACTACATAAACAGGGGTTTCGTTGGTGCCATGCTTCTATGTGAGGTAAGGTGTTCGAAGCTTCGAGATTAATTACCCTATACTTACAAGTGGTATGACATGCGACTATTCACCTGGTCATTCATGGTGAGGTGGTATCCTCAATGAACATTCCTAGGTAGCTACAGAGGTCATTGCAAGTGGGATGTGCTTGTATTACTTGGGGCATAAATTTGTTCACTCTCTCTGTTCCCCTAGAGGGTTCCCACCTTCATAAAGGGTGTTTGCACTGGTCAAGGTTGTTTCATGTTTTTCATCATATTTTCTCCTCATACCTTCTCTAGCCAATATTGTGGGGACTTCATCTCCCCCATAGGGTTAGCTTTTGGAAGGCCTCATGAGCCATTGGTTTTTGGAATCCCCCCTAAGCCACTGGTTTTCTTGTTGTTGTCCTAGATTTATTAGGGGTGTGCTCTTTGGTTTCAAGTCTTGCCATCCTTAGGTTGCATTGTGTTTTGATCTAAACATATTGTTTTCACCATGTCTAAATCATCACGTCAATCTTGTCAGTTACAAGGAATAGATCCAATCATAGAGTTACAACCACCTCTCAACTGGAACGAAATAGGTGACCATGAATTTGAAGAGTCCCATATTTGGTTTGAGGAGACTGGCTTGGTTGAATTTGAAGTGGTCAAAAAAATTCCTACACCAAAATTTAACCCTCCTTTGACTAATCCTAAAGTACCCATACTTATCCAAGTAAGGGAGTTTTTTAGTGAGCCCTTTTCTCTATTTAGCGATCCTCACACCATGTTAGGACCAAGTGTATAATCCAATGTGGTTGAGTCACCAAGCCCATCTGCAAGTGGGACTTGGAGAATCCCTATGATGTCCACATCACCTTCTCTTAGCACCATTGGACATACTTCATCTATGCATTTTTCTATGAGTCCCTTGATCTGGGGGACACTGACCATGTCTTCTTTTCCATTCGTCAGTCTAATGAGTGTTCCTACACCCATCCCATCCATTCCAATTCCCACATATAGATCTTATTCCGGTGTGGGTTTGAGCACTGGTTTAACATGGGGGGTGGAGTTCCTTCCACCGCCACCATTCCTATGAGCATCTGGACGTCATTAGGTTCTAGTTTACCTTTTGGATGGAACAATCCTAGTGTTTTTGGGGCTATGCCTAGTCAAGCTGGGGGCATTAGTATGTCAGGAGGTTTTAACTTCCCATGGGTTAGCAAACCGTTCCCTGGGGGCACATCCCTTGGGAGTATATTTCCATAATGGGGAGAATTTCCCTTTATTAATACCTCCGTTTATGGGGGGTTCTTTCCTGGGACTAGTTTTTGGAACACGTTTTCGTTAAGGTTTACACCTACCCCTAGGGGAAATCCCCTCAGGGGAATGTTTAGTCTTGGGAGAATCCATGCTCTTAGAAGTGCCACCATCCCTAGGGGAACTCACTCTTTTGGAACACCTCAAACCTCTATTGGTACAAACATAGGGGGGTCGCAAGGTTCATCTAGGACTTCAGGAACTTCATCTTCCTCCTAGTAATTAGTTGCTTATACATTTTTGTCTTTCCTTGCAAAGTTCGACTTACCCGATTTGTCGTGTCTAAAAAATTACCCTATTTCCCATAACCCTTCATGGTTGGTCATGCCTATGAAGCTATCATCATACATACCCAAGTTCAATGGAAATCTAGGAGGAGACCCCTCCATGCATATCATGACATATCATTTATGGTGCTCATCCAATACTTTGATGGATGATAGTGTGAGGTTACATCTTTTCCAATGATCCTTGATCGAAAGGATGAAAATGGTATATTGAATTAGAAGGAAATTCCTTTAAAAGTTTTAATGACTTGGAAATGGAATTTCTAGAGAATTACCAATTTCCCATAAAGTATGAGATTGGAATGAATCTCTTGACATCTCTACGATAGGATGCCACCACTCACATTTCTAATCATGAGTGGAGGAAAAGCTATAGGATGATCAAGACCCATATTCTCGACAAACTCTTAATGGAGTGATTTACAAAGTCCCTCTTACCACCCATTGACAAGTGTTGGTGCATGGATAGAGACCAGGTTTCTCAGAGTTTTCCAACAAAGGAATTGTTATAGTTTAGAGCGTTGGAATATTCAACCTTCCACAAGGGAAGGAGGTCTAAGTTGAAGCGTTGTTGAGACTTATGTGAAATGGAGTGAGGTCGAAGAGAATGCAGTGGTGGTAAGAATGCAACCCAACCATACCTACACACATGAGTATAAACGATTATATGAAGACATCATAACTACAATGGAAGATTGAAATGCATAACTTGTGGAAAAATTCCTCTAGAGAGAGTATTACTAAGCATTAACTGTACAACTAAAGAAACAAAGATAACAATTGTGTAGATGAAGATCTTAGCATTCACACATATTTAAACAAATTTTAGGCCCCCAAATAAAATTTCTAATATATTCATTACTTAGATATCAAAGGAGAGCATACAATAGTAGGATCTCATATGAGTGGAAGCTATGTAACTACATTTCATGACTGGTTTGATCGCATCCTTGGAAACAAAGCTAAGACTCGACACATTATAGATACAATTCTCAATACATAACTTCAGGGTCAATATAGCTCAAGGTTATACAATTAAACATCAACAACTCTATCGATATCAACATCTGCAATAGCAACGTCGTCAACAAAAACAACAACAACAACTTTGTCCCATTTCATAATTCTTTGTCTTATATCTTTCTGCGAGACTTGTTGATTCATCCTTTACAGCTTATTGAGTCTACATTTTCTTGGTTTCTGCTAGAAGGTTCTGGCACTTTCTTCTATTCCTTCTAGTTGACGGAAAACTGCATTCTTGGTTGGCACTTTGAGCTATCGCTTTATGCTGCTCGGATCCTCTATTGGTGCGTTGTGTTGTTCTGCAACAAACTCTTACTGCCTAAAAACAATGTTTTTTTTGCAAAATCAAGTCTTCAAAAACACGAAGGGTCCAACAGGCCTCTACCAAAAAACTTGACTCGTCCTGAGTCAAGTCTTCATCTCTTCACTCTAGCCTCCCTAAAACAGAGGTTCCAACTCAAGTATAAACTCCATAGTGTGTGCGCGAAAATCTTCATAGAGGGTGATCCGGTCTTGCCATTTTGTGGTCAAAATTGAGGCACCGGAAAAAAATTCCTATGCAACATGTACATCTGACACCTGGGATTGGGTAGTCAACAAAGTAGTCCACTATGTTTCAATAATGGATTCCAATTGTTGTAGCAGGACACAGTCATCTTGGATCGTCAGATTGAAATGTTGAAGCGTGGTCTTGGTCACTCTTTTGGCATCGTCCATTGAATCCAACCTGTCATTATCATCTTGAATCATGTCAAACTTGGAAGCTTGTTCGATAGGATCTTCAATAGCACAGACTTCTGGGTTCATCTGAACATTGCATGGACATGGAATATAAATATGGGTGACAATAGCTATGAAATGACATGATGACAAGATCCCCAACCACAAAGTGAATATTTGAGTTGGATGATTGGGACTAGACAACTAGACTCGAGAACACGTAATCAAATTGAGATGCCATCGTATTATTGACAGAAAGAAAAATTGAAATACAAAGGGAAATCCTACCTAGGAAAGCCACTCCCAACACAGGAGGGTTGCACAACAATTCCTATTGAGAGCAGAGGTAGGGTTTCAAGTGTGCTCCATTCACTCAACTGGGATAAAGGATACCAGTGAGCTGCACGAGTCTAACTACTCCATATTTTTGTATCTCCGCAACAATAAATGGTCCAAGCCAATGCATTTGTAACTTACTAGGATGGTTTTGATACTTACTATCATACAAAAAAACTGTGTCTTCTTGTGAAAAATACTTATTCTTGATATGTCGATCATTCCATGACTTCTGTTAGGATTTTCAACAGTTTGATGAAAGTATGCTAACAATATGGCTTCATCCAACTGTATCAATTCCATAACTCTAGATGAGATGGATTCATCATCGGTCATCTTGGTAGCTTGTGCAAAAAATAGACTTGGTGATATAAATTCAATTGGTACCACAACCTCTCGTCCATAGAAAAATTGGAAAGGGGTATACTTGTGTAATTTCTTTGTGGTGATCTGATAGGACCAAAGTACCGCTGGAACTCTTTCATCCCAATATTCACGGTTTGCGTAACATACCTTGGTCAATCTATTTTCCATAATCTTTTTAAATGCTCCCATTGCCCCATTAGCTTGTGAATGGTAAGGGATGATCTTATGGTGCTGAATCCAAAATTCACAGGTGAGAGTAGCTATAGTTTTGTTTATGAAATGCACACCCTAATAACTGGTTAGAATCCGAGGGAACCAAATCGAGTAATGATATTTTTAAAAATAAATCCAGTTGTGGTATCAATAGAATAGTCCCACACTGGTGCGGCTTAATCCCATCGCATAAGATAATATGTTGTGGTAATGATGTACCTGACCTTGGAATGTTGAGCTAGTGGGTTTATGGGCCCAATGAAATCAATATCCCACTTTTTGAATGCTTGCAAAGCTCTGACAGGGTGTAAAGGTAGTTCATCTTTCTGGGAGGGCTTACCTACTCTTTGGCAAACATCACATGCTTTGGTGTCCTTAAACATTGTAGTCCACCATAACCAAGCCTGTAATACCTTTATAATTGTAGCCTTACCTCCAACATGTCCTCCCACAACTCCATTGTGATATTCCCAAAGAATATCATATCTCTCATGATCCAAAACACATATTCTCAGAATCTTTTCCAAACCCAATGTTAGCACCAAGATCTCCTGTAGAAAAAATTTAGACCTATGGCCAAGATATCAAATCTAGTAGTGCATGTAATAGAAGCGCTACTGAAAGCAGGGAATTTCTGCAACACACATTCTTGTAGCGCATGCCATGACTTTCTTCTCACGGATAAAGTTGCTAGAAGCCTGGTGTTAGTGCCTACAAATTTTTATGATTTTTGTAAAAATTTGAAACATTGTTTGATATTTCCTCTCGGGTTATATATGTTTTTATTATTAAAAATCTGGGCTTTCATTTGTTTTATAAAAAAGATAGGCCTTTATGGCCAATCTCCAATTTGATCAAGAATCCAAAATCAAGAGCCTAGCATACAACCGAGAGATAAACCAACACCAAGGATTGACAAAGAAAAAACTACAGGAATCGACGGTCAAGTTATTTTGGCAGTTCCCACTCAAGGCGCCAAGTGAAGGAAGAGTATAGTGTGCACTACACATCGACAATGCATGCTACCACATGCATACTTAAATTGTTTAAATCTTCTTTTCACTGCCTTATGTGGGATATCTCCCATTCATGCAAAAAACACATGCTAATTCACCCAAGCATAGTCCACAGGTGTGCCAATACGAGGAGTGCTCGAGTGCCACGAGTATACCCACAAGTCAACACAAAGTTCCATGGGAAGATCAATCAAAATCGCCAAGGATCACTTGTATTAGCTCTGTTATTTTCATAATAGAAAGTTCTAGAGCCTGAGTCTAAGTGTCATGCAAAGCCTTCCAACATATGATCACAATTAAACACCAAAAATCATACAAATGTCCAATGAATTCCATGAGATCACATAAAGTGTCAACTATAAAGATAATTTTGTAATTTCTCATCAGCAGTGCATAGGAACCTGGTTCAGGATTAAAAGTGAATCACCACGATGCTAATGGGGTTGACCTCTATGCAATTTCTTGATGGCTTTGTGTAGTTTTTTTCCAGGGTAGTTTGGAATTAACAAAATTGCCAGGATGATCTTTTGGAGTATTTTCAAGCCAAAAGGAATGGCCAAAGGATAGTAGTGTCAATAAGATATTTGAATTTTTTTTATAATATATCGATGATGTGAATACTAGGATATCAATATCATCATCTGCTTGATCCTCAAGCAATCAATTACACTTTGATTTTCTCTGCGTTAATCAATCTTGCATTCTTGTTATTAAGGGAGGAAACCAGGGGCATAGAAAGATCACCATCCTAGAAAATAGTGTGGAATAGGTTTGAAAGAGAATGGTTTTGTTTGTGAGACCTTTGGAGGTCATGAGCATTCAGGGACCCTATTTTGGAAAGTCACTATTGGAAATCCTGTAGAATTAAAAAATGTAGGATGATGAATTTTGAAAGGTGGCAAGTGGTTCAATGGTTCTAGAATATTATTTAGAGTGCGATATTCATCTTCAACACCTGTTAGCACCAGTAATCCATTGGGAATCGAAAGAAGGGATCATCAAGGGTTTGGTCAAACAATTTTCATTAAATCTATAACGATTTTCCTATTTTTTAGTTACACATCATCATTAGTTATGATTATCTTGGGCAAAGAGGATCTTCGATTCCTTTCTCTTGCAACTTATTATGTTGATTATAATTGTAGTCCCATTTATTATATAAGAAGGAAAAATAAACATTGTTTTGGGGGGCTTCCTTCTGGGAAGAAAAGGGGGTTCGAGAAGGGAAATTTTGAGAGTTGAGGGAGGAGATGTCATAGTTTTGGTAAATCTGCAAATGTACTCTGTAATCTTATTAATACTGCATTATCATGCTCATAGAATCAAGATAATGAATTGTTAGTTTGTGTGTTTTCTCCTGTCTCATTTCTTCTTGATGAATGTATAGGGATAAGCATATTGTGAATCTTATATGTTCATGTATATGTTCCTTTCATTTATTTCATTCTATCCATCCAATTGTCTAACTGCTTGTCATATTGCCTTTGACCTATGAAGTGTTGCTTGCCTAGTTGAATTAAGCATGATTCTCCTTACCAGACATTATCCTTTCTGGCCTACCTACCTTACTCCATCTATCAACCAACACAAAAAAATCATTGCAATAACTAAGGTTCCCTATCTCTTGTGCCATAGTAGTCTGATGCAAACTTTAGGGATAACATCTTTTGGCGCCGTTGTCGGGGATGACATTGAATATTTTCCCTAGGTGTACGACAATGTTTAGATATGATAATTGATGGTGAAAAAATTCCAGGCACATACAGACTAAATATCATTCACTTGGTGACTCCATGGTTGAAGAATCTATAGGTGATTCCACTAATTTAGAATTTCAAAAACAATGGAAGCCATTTGGCTCAGAGGTATGCAATTTTTTATTTTTCAAATGTACTTGGATTTCCAAACCCTATTCCCGAAAGAGATGAATGGGAAAGTTGTCTTATGAAGTTTAAAGGAGAATATTGAGAAGTTCCTGTTGAGTTTTTATTGGATTTTTATGACTGTATGCATCAACTGGGCATAGTTCATGAAGATTTTCAGGTATTCATTAGAAGGAAAAGTGTGTGAATGGTGTACACATTTTCCTTCTTCCAGTATTTATTCCCTGAAGAAATTTCATGCCTCTTTTAATTCTTATTATAAAGAATTTGATCCAGATGGATATTGGTGGCCACCCACCTATTCCAACTGGTTCCTTGTGTCTGTTTTTTATTCAACACGTATTTTTGTAATGCATTATAATTGTGAGTTATACACTTATGGGGTTGTATGAATCCTCACACATTCTCCAGGTGGATACGAGTGACCTCTCACCTAATCCAATTGGCTTATTTTGTATGTTTTCATGTCAGCACATCTTGATGTACTTCCAAGGTTGTTTTTGGTCCCTAAACATTGTTTTTTGACTTGTCACAGTCAGACTGTAGATGGAGTCAGAGTTTGAAAACAGAATGTGTAGATATCTGAAATACCTTTCCAATGGGCTATCACACACCTAAAACGGAGGTCGTATGCAAAAGTTACGACCCTAGGAAGTTGAGGTACAAATTACACCAACTTACCCATAGGGCCCACATGACTTTTGGCGTTTCACCTTATAGGGTTAGGTTTTTGGATGTCTATGGTTTTGGAATTCATGAGTAATATGAAAAGGGCCTACGGAGCCTCATTGTAATCCATTCTTCTCAGACGGATGTGCGTAGCAGCCACATATATTCTCAGAGATAGCTACCACCATTCGAGCATGTTTCAGTTATGCAGTTTTACAGTTTCAGCTTATTTCATTATTTAATAGAATATGTTGTTCAATGGATATTTGTGTTATGCTTCCTATCTCTATGTTTATTGTATTCATTATGTTAATCAGTTTGTTCTTCTCCTAAATCTGGATCATAATTTTTTTTTGCTGAACTTCTTTGTCTATAATGTTGTTAGAAATTTGGATTGTTGCATCATTGTCACAATAATATAAGTCAGGTTGTTAGCTTTGAAGGAACAGTTCAACATAAACAAGATCTCATTGAGAATGTTTTTTCTTCTCTTGGAATTGATGAAATTATATTGTAGCCTCTTGATTCTCATGATAATATTGTTGTTTTGGATGCTGCTAAATAATTTTCTACCAAAGGAAGTTATCAAAATATTCTAGAGAATTTTGATTCCCTTGATTATTATGAAGGAGGTATTCATGAAATGTTTCAAGCATATTTCATGGAGCAGCAACTTTGTTTCTTGCATCAACTGGAAATGTATGATGATCTTCAATATCCAATGGCTACTTACAGAGACATTTTTTCATGGGTCCCAAATATTGTAGCATTCAACATGCAATCATATTGCAGCAGTAAGTATAAGCTACCGATTAAATTTCTATTGCAAAAACTTCATTATTTATGCACTCTCTCATTTAGATGCAAACAAGAAGAATATGTTGTTACTCAAATGCTTGCTTGGATGCATTGGAAATTCACTTACACATTATCAAGTTGAATTCAACGAGTTAAGAGTAGGAGGTGTGATGAATGAGATAATAGGTCGAGCAATAAATTTTCAGATTCATTTTAATTTTGTGTGCTAAAGATCATATATTTAATAAAGACTCCATAACCCAATGGAGACACTGGTAAAATGTATTTCAATTTTCAGTTTGGTTTTTCAGTATGCAAGAGGGTTTGCCTTGAGTTGAGCAGGATAAAGTTGTAGGTTGCAGCAAAGAAATAAGGCTTGGTATGTGTGTGCAGGATAAAGTTGTAGGTTGCAGCAAAGAAACAAGGCATTGGTATGTGTGTTCTTGATGCCTCACAAGGAGGACACCATCCCCAATTGAAGCTAGTGTTAGAACCTAGATCTCTAGTGGAAAAATTTAAACCTCTGGACAAGATATCAGATCTGGCAGCGAATGTGACAGAGGTGCTACCAAAATCAAGGCATGTTTGCAATGCATGCCATGAATTTATTCACACGGATAAAATTGCTAGAATACTGGTGTTAGTGCCTACAAATTTTTATGAAATTTGAAACTTTGTTTGATATATTTCTGTTGGGTTATATATGTTTTTCTTATTGAAAATTTGAGATTTCATTTTTTTTTAAAGGCATGTTTGCAATACATGCCATGAATTTATTCACACGGATAAAGTTGCTAAAATACTGGTGTTAGTGCCTACAAATTTTTATGAAATTTGAAACTTTGTTTGATATATTTCTCTTGGGTTATATATGTTTTTCTTATTAAAAAATTGAGATTTCATTTTTTGTATAAAAGAAATATTGGCCTTTATGTCTAATATCCAATTTGATCAAGCACCCGAAATCAAGAGCGAAAATACAACCAAGAGATAAACCAACATCAATGATCGACCAAGAAAAAATTACAGGCATCAATGGTCAATTCATTTTTGCAGCGCCCACTCAAGGCGCCAAGTGAAGGAGAAGTATAATGTGCACTACACATCGATATTGCATGCTTCCACATGCATACTTAACCTGTTTAAATCTACTTTTCTCTGTCATAAGTGGGATATCTCCCATTCATGCAAAAAACACATGCTAACACGCCTGAGCATAGTTTATAGGTGTGCCAATACGAGGAGTGCTCGGGTGCCACGAGTACCCACAGTTCAAAATAAAGTGCCATGGGAAGAGCAATCAAAATCACCAAGGATCACTTGTATTAGCTCTCTTATTTTCACAATAGCCCACAATTGTGAAAATATTGCCAGAGCCCGATTCTAAGTGTCATGCAAATATTTCCAACAGATGCCCACAATTAAACACCAAAAATCATACAAATGTCTAAGGAATACCACAAGAGCACATAAAATGTCAACTATAAAGAGAATTTGGGCATTGCTCATTAGTACTGTGCAGGAACCTGGTTCAAGATTAAAAGTGAATCACCATTATGCTGATGGGGTTGACCTTTCTGCAATTTCTTGATGGATTTATGTAGTTTTTCTCCAAGGTAGGTTGGAATTGACAAAATCCCCAGGATGATATTTTGGAGGATTTTCAAGCCACAAGAAATTGCCAAAGGATAGAAGTGTCAATAAGAAAGCCAATTTTTTTTATCATCTATGGATGATGTTAAGACTGGGATATCACTGTCATCATCTACTTGATCCTTGAGAAATCAATTACAATTTAATTTTCACTGGGTTATTCAATGTTGCATTCCTATTTTTAAGGGAGGAAAGAAGGTCCATATAAAGCTCACCATCCTAGAAAATATTGTGGAACAATTTTGAAAGAGAATGGTTTTGTTTGTGAGACCTTTGGAGGTCATGAGCATTTAGGGACCCTATTTTGGAAAGTCGTTACCGAAAATCCTGTAGAATTCAAAACCTTAGGTTGATGAATTTTGAAAGGTGGCAAGTGGTCCAATGGTTCCAGAAGATTATTTAAAGCGTTGACTTAATCTTCAACACCTGTTAGCACCAGTAATCCGTTGGGAATTAAAAGAAGGGATCATATAGGTTTTGGTCAAACAATTTGAATTAAATCTATAACAATTTTCCTATTTTTTTGTTACACATCATCATTAGTTATGATTATCTCGGGAAAAGAGGATCTTCGATTCCTTTCTCTTGAAACTAATTATGTTGATTATAATTGTAGCCCCATTTATTATATAAGAAGGAAAAAAAACATTGTTTTGGGGGCTTCCTTCTAGGAAGAAAGAAAAAGGGGGTTCAAGAAGAGAAATTTTGAGAGCTGAAGGAGGAGAAATTAAAGTTTTGGTAAATATGAAAATGTACTCGGTAATCTTATTAACACTGCATTCTCATGCTAAGAGAATCAAGCTAATGAATTGTTAGTTTGTGTGTTTTCTCCTGTCTCATTTCTTCTTATCTGATATCAAAATTATTCTTGCAATGCATTAGTCGTTACATTGTTTCATATCTAATGGAAATAGAGATTCTACTGTCTATTTCCTGTAATTTGTGATTTGTTTTAGATATCATGGTTTTGATTCAAAATATTATTTCGAATCCAAATATATTATTGATGAATGTATAGGGATAGGAATATTGTGAATCTTATATGTTCATGTATATGTTCCTTTCCTCTATTTCATTCTATCCATCCAATTGTCTAATTGTTTGTCAGTTTACCTTTGACCTATGAACTGTTTCTCACCTGGTTGAATTAAGCATGATTCTCCTTACCATACATTATCCTTTCTGGCCTACCTACCCTAATCCACCTATCAACCAACCCAAGAAAATCATTGCAATAACTGAGGTGCTTTAGCTCTTGTGCCATAGAAGTCTGGTGCAAACTTTAAGGATAACACCCAACTTGTAAAATTTTCCTTCGAAAAAATGATAATCCACTACCCAAACAACAAGATGGTGCTTATGAGTTGAAAAATAGTCCTCCAGGGATTTTCCAGTTGTGAGGAACAATGAAATGTTTGATAAGTAGTTTGGGATAGATTCTATGCGAAACAAATATGCATCTGGTAGCTGGTCATCAACAAGTCCACCACTTTTACCAGTTTCCAGTCTTGATAGGTGATTGAGTCCCACATTTAAATTCCCAGGTTTGACAACAACTTCAAAGGAAAAATCGTTAAAAAGAAACAACCATATACATATTATTCCTTCTAAGACAGGTTTGTTAACAAGATATTTTAAAGTAGAATGATTAGTGAAAAACTCAAAATGACCCCCTAATAGATAGTGTCTAAATTTTTGTAAAGCATAGACCATAGAAAAACCTTCCCTTTCTATTGTGGTGTAGTTGCGTTCGACTTGAGATAATTTTTTACAGGAAAAATATATATGATGGTCAATTCTCCCTTCTCCTGGTTGCGCTAGGATAGCACCTAGCGAAGTGTTGGAGGCATCGATATGCACATGGAACTCCATGCTCTAATTTTGGAAAGTTATAATGGGGGTTGTACTCAACGTTTCCTTTAAGGTGTTAAATGATTTATTGTAGACTGGATTCCAGTCAAATCCTTTGTATTTCTTAAGTAATTGTTCCAACAATGATGTGATACTCGTGTATCCCCTAATAAACCGACGGTAATATCGAATATGTCCGAAGATAGTTCAAAACTACTTAATATAGGTAGGAGGAGGCATACTAAGGATGGATGCAACTTTTGCAGGGTCCACCAACACTCCTTCCCTACAAACGATATGGCTAAGCATATTCCCAAATGTTATGCAAAAGATACACTTTTTCAGATTGAGGGAAATATGAAACTAGCGACATCGATCCAACATTAGCTGCAAGAGACCAATATACTCTTTGAGTAGACTATATATCGTCCAATCATCCAAATATACTTCAAGAAATTTATGGATGAAGTCGTGGAATGCGGAAATCACGATCTGAGAAAATACTTATGGGGCATTCTTGAACCCAAACGGCATGACGTTGTAAACATATGAACCCCACTCTGTCATGAAGGTATTTTTATTCTTATCCTCTTCTGCAATCCTTACCTGGTGATATCCAAAAATTCTGTTGGTAAATGAATATGCTTCCCTTCCCATGACCTGATTTGAAACTTTGTCACTAAAAGGAGTCGGAAATGGGTCATGAACATAGGCTAATTTCAATCTCTGATAGTCAACACAAACCCTGATATCCTTCGTACCCCTTTTACTCTAAATGAAAATAGGGATGATCTACTAGGAATATCAACCTAGTTGCAAGCATGCGATCAATCTCCTTCTTGACATTTTCTTTGAATATGGGGTTTAGATTGTATGGTTGGTGCTTAACAAGTTTCACTTTAGGCTTTAGTTAAATTCTGATTTCTCTTAATCTCCCTTAATTCCCTTCATCTTTGAGAAGCTGGTAGGAAATAGGTCCTCATATTCCTGCAATAGGGCCTGAATTTCAGTCATGGTTTGTTCGTCCCAATAATCTCCTATAGAGGCTATCTTAGGATGCTTTCTAATTCCTATATTATCCTTTCACAACTTCAAAGGGTTAGTGTAGGATCTACTAGATTAAGGAGAAATGGTATCCTGAACAGTCCTAGTGCCGTCATATTCTTTAAAGGATATATGCCTAAGGTATTCTAAATCTTCTGGATCATTAGGGGCGGTATAAACCTTACTAAAGTAAATAGGTCGAGGTGCAATGGAACAATTTTTTGGTTTAAGAGATGGGTGAAAGTTGGAACTGAGTAGGTGTTTATGCACAAAGCAAACTATAGGGGGGTAGGTGGGTTTGAAATTATTTGTGATTAAAAAACTTTGAATTTGTTTCAATTCTAAAGTGAGTTCGGGGGACTTACATATAAAAGAGAAATCCTAACAAAATTGGCGTTGAAGGACATCCTAGAAGTGGGTTTTCCTTTGGGCTTCTTCATGTATATACCAGGCTGTGGGGATTGGTCATAGTGAATGAACAAACTGGTGTACCCAAAAACCTCAGGGTAGTTGTGTAGTTTTCCATACTCTAACATAGTGTGCAACATGCTCCTATGGACCGAAATATCCATCATATGTGTCGAGGGTAAGAACGGGGGTCTTCAGTTTCTAGTCTCGATTGTCTTGACTAACTTGGGAAGGAGGGATAAATCGGTGTTGCAAGGAAAGATTGATATCCTCCCACGAAGGTAGTTTACTTTTGTGGGTGGCCCACCAACGAGTTGGGGAGGATTGCAAAAATATATCAAGTGCTGAAATCCTTTGTTCTACCCCAACTTTATCTTCCATTTCAACTAGAAAAGTGCTTAAATACGAGAGACTGTCATATACCAGATGCTCGCGGATTTCGATTTCAATTCACCTAGCTTCTCTAATAGTGTCACATCATCTTGATAAATTTGTTTATCATCCCTGTTTCCAATTGTCGAAAGAATCCACTGAATCTTCCTTGACAGATTGAATACTTCCCCAACTGACTAAACCATCTATGGTAGGATTAATGTAGTCTGCGTGGTTTCCTTTAGTCACAATATATAGATGATCCAAGACATCAGGTACCATTTTATCTTTTGAGGGTTTAGTGTATCATGGTCCTAGGTACAGATCTAAGGGTTGACCACTTTCATACCATCTTCTTCGAAGGTCATAGATTCCTTCTTCAGGCCTATCACAACATAATTGTCGTATGCCTAGTCAATTCCAAGAAATGATGGATATGGATATTTCCCCCCCATGATCTCAATGACCTCGAAGTATGCAACAATATTGACTCCGACTATATCTACTTCTACATTTTTCAACCTCCCTACTACATAAATACAATACTGGTTTTCCATGTGCAAATGAATTGGGGAATAGACCAACATGGGTTTTCCCATAGCTTCCCATGTTTTTTTTGGTAGGATATTAACATTTGAGCCCAAATCTAGCATATCATCATTGATCTCATAACCATCTATATGGGAATCAAGTCTGAAATCATGTCCCAATATCTTATTGCATATTTGTATTCAACCTACATTCGTCTTGGATAGATTAACAACTATAAATCCTTCCACATTTCCCTCAAATCCCAGAGCTATACTAATGGTGTTCCACAAGTTCTGGGTAAGGTGTTCATCATTCAAGATATCATAAAAGAGTTGCAACCTAATGCAATAGTATTGTCTAACTCATATGATGGGCCCTTGGATGGAACTAACTTTTCCACAACTTAACAAGGAGGGGTATAGATTGGATTCACAACTTTTGGTATCGTGGAGTTAGGCATCTAAAGAAACAATTATGTGGCATTCTGAAAAAATTCCTTTTATTGTACATGATCGTATGGGGATTTGGAAAATACATTTGGAATATGAGCTTGATTAATATGTTCAACATTGACATCGATATTTGTGCCTCCCCTTGTTATAACATGAATGTTGTATCGCCTCTCTTCTGCAATTTTCCTAGGTTCTAAGTTTATCAAATTGGTTCCCCTTTGTCTTGTGCGATCTTGCCATCGTGCGATCAGGTCAAGATAGTCCTTAGTATTATGGGTATTGTTTTGGGTATTCTCTTTCAAGGTGGCCTTATTCGTCATAGTTGTAGCAATGAGTGGGTCCTCTACTGCCATCTCTACCTCCCCTGAAATATCCTCAACCTCTGCGACCTCCTCCAAACCCTTGAGGGGCTTCCTCAATACCAAATGAAGAATGGTCTATTTTGTTCGCAAGAGAATACAAAGCACACCATTTATTGGTGGTATTGGTAGTTGACCCATAGGATTCGAAGTACACCGTATTTGGGACAGATGTATATTTCTGTAAAATGGGTAGTGTCTCAGAGAATGTCCATGGTGTCTGCAAATATCACAATACTCATTGGGTTGACCCCCTTGCTGAATCGAGAAGGCATGTAATTACACAGGTGCATGGAATGGTGCTGCAGTCACAACTTACACAAAACCACTTGATGGCCTGACTGGTGGTGGAGGCATAGGGTATCTCACAACTCCTCCACCCCACGATATTGGACACTCTGTCACCGTATGACCTTTGTTGTAGCAACCAGTGCAAAAGTCCCATGGTCAACCTCCTTTAGGTAGGAAAAACTCTTTAATTTTCTCAGTCAACGTGGAAAGTTGGTCCTGGAGTTGCACAAGACTATTATCCTCGGTAGGTCACATCATGCGCAAGCTCCCGAGGTAGCCTTCCATTGCTTCAATTTTCATGGCATGTTCTAATGCTTCACCCAAAGTGGAGAGTCTTTGTTGAGTAAGAAGAATCTGAGTCAAAGGAAAGAGACCCTGAATGAACCATTCACACTGATGATTATCATGAATTAGGTTTTCTAGCTTCCCAATTTCATATTTGAATCGTTGGTTGTACTCCCAAGCAGAATCCCCATCTCTTTGCTTGATCTCCCACAACTCAGAGAGGGCATGCTTTTCAGATTGAGATAGGAGAAACTCTATAATAAACCTATGTTTGACATGAGAAATATTTAAGGGTTTTCTCAGGGGAGTCCCTTGAGGATTCTCGGGCTCGATGGACTTCATGTAGCATTTTAATTCTCTACCTCTCAATGTGGTCTAGAATTCGACTAGTTTATTTGAATCTAACATTCTGTGGGACCTCCATATAGCCTCACATAAGAACCAATGTTGTTCTACATCCTCACCCATTTACTCCATAATTTCGGGTATCGGGTGAGTGAGCCTACATGTTGAGTTCCCAATGGGGAACTAGGGGATTCTATCAATATAAATCATGATGGTCCTGGATATACTAGAGATGAAGAAATTGCTCCACTTTCACTACTACTATAATTCAAACCTATTGTATTATAACTTTGAGAAACAATAGAAATGATTGCAGGATACGATGAAGAATGTACCAGATTTGTAGAAGGCACTGAGGGTGGGGGTGATCCAAGCCTAGTTCCTTTGATTTTGGAATGGAATTCTTCCGCCGGGGGGTCATGTAGTTGTGCGATACTGTACCATTTTCTTGACAAGACTCAACATCTTCCGGTGTAGCAAGACCCGAGTCTCTCGCAACTCCTTCAAGGATTATGAATGAGTATTGTTCCCATGAATTGGCATTTATCTTAACTCCCTCGTCTATCCTAACTCTTGCTTTTATGCTTTCTTCAGAACTTTCATATTTCTCCCAAAATATTTTCTTCAACCAACGACTGGCTAGTCTTCTATGTATCTACAAATCCCACAACTTCTCCAATTGTTTCCTATGACAGATATTGAGGTCAGTCATATTCCATGACTGATATGACCTCTTCATCGAATTTCTCTTATTCTCTCACCAATTCTTTTCAATCATAACATCTCTTCTTAGAGCACTTTCATCTCTATCACTTTTCTCATGACGACCCCCCATATTTCAAGAACTTTGATGGGTGTTATATATGCACTAAAAACACACTAAAAACCCTCAATTAAATTGTCAACCCGGGGTAAGTAAACTTAGAGTTGTAGAAAAATATATGCCAAAGGTAGAAGGGTTGGTAGTAGTATAGTCTAACTAAGGAAGTGGCTATCTAAAGGATAATCTATTCAAGCAAAACTATCTAATGAAAAAACCCTACTAAGCAACTTGAAACTATGTAACCTAAGTACTTTTGGGCCAAGGATCGATGGATAGTTCTAAGAAAACAAGTGAAAACCCTACTTGCAGCAAACTAGTTCAACAATAAGCAACTATTTAAGCATAACAATAAGAAAATAACCAAAGCAAACTATTTTAACTTGCCAACCTACATTCAATGAGAAACTACCCTATAAAGAAAGTAAATAAACAAGCAAGCAACTATTCTACTAAAGCAAGCAAACAAGTAAGCAAAGACAACTAACTAACCTATTAAAGAAAATAGACAAGTAAGCAAAACAACTAGCTGACCTATTAAAGCAAATAGACAACTAACTACTCTAAGATAACTTCTACTACAAGTAATCAAATTAAAACTTCTCATTGAAAAACTATCTAGCCTAAGAGGCAAGTGGACTATATTCTTAATTCAAAAATATTTTTAATTCATGAAAGGAAATCTATTTAATTGAAAGCAAGAAGAACTAACAACTAATCTTTAATCTATGATAAGAAAATTGTTCTCTAACCTATCAAAGAAAAAGACTATCTACCCTACAACAACAATAAAACTATCTTCTAAGCTATGAAAGCAAGAAACTATATCTTCTGATCTATGAAAGAAAGAGACTAGATATCTTAACCTATGAAAGCAAGAAAACTATCCTTTAATCTATGAAAATAGGAAAACTATCTTTTAACCTATGAAAACTCAAATGTAGTGTTGGTGGTTGTGTGAATGTCTCCGATGTCGTATGATATCTCGAAGGAACTTGACAACAAGGGATAATTCAAGCAGTATAAACTCAATACTGATCTCAATAGCAAAGTGAAAGGTATGGATTAAACAATCCAATGAGAATTTAGAAATGACATAAACAATCGTCAATTACCCTGCATATTCATTTATTAACCATCAACAATATAACAAGATCATAATTATACTTCTACACTATGTAAGAAAAATTCATACTTAAACTCAATCATTAACTAAGAAATACAACTGCAATTTAACTCTAGGAAAGAAAATGCATAAAGTGAAGCTATGCTACATCTATCTTAGTAATTCAAACTACAATAAGGAAAATGCTTAAGAACAGAAATTCAAAACATGACAAAGTAAATTACCAAATACATTAGCCAACAAATTATTAAACAACATCTATATAAAAATGAGATAAGAAAGTTATAATTAAAAACTAAAATTAACCCTATCCATCCACCAAATCCTTATTAAAGCGAACCCAAATTAAAACTCTGTTTTACTCTATTTAAAACTCTGTTTTTAAATTTAACTCTAAAATCATAAATAAAAATGTAATCTAATATCTAATTGCACATGGGGTTAGTCTATGAATTTGCAAATTCGTTCCTAACTACAAGATCAATGCATGCTAATACAATCCGTCATACTAACCTGCAAAAGAGAATCAAAGCAATTAAACTATAACAACAAACTATTTAACACAATGAAAATGCATGTATAGGAAATAAAGAGAACAACTAAATTATGAAATGCATAAACAACACAAAGAATAGTTACTAGACTGCTGGTGGGCCTCCCAGCAAGTCGTGGTCACTTTCTAAAATCACACCACGAACTCAGCAAGATGAATTCACCATAAAAACTCAAAAATGCAATTCTTATATAATCTGGCAAGGTAAAATAGAAAAACAGAGTAAAATCGTGTTTCTATCTATCACATTGATGCTTCTAATGCTTAACTTCTATCTGACCACCATGGTGGTATTTATAGTGTTTACAGACCAAATGGCCAACCACAGGAGGGTCGAACCACTTCTAAATTCAACAATTTACATTAAATGATGCCCTAACTGCCAAAACAGAGTGAGCCAATAATCGTCCTGTTGAACAACTAAAATTGAGTTTTTGGAAGTTCAGTAGCTGGAGGGGGAAAGCATAAAAAAAACCCACGTTCTCGATTCGCCTATCACTGGCCACCAATACCAAAACCGCCAAGTCACCCTCTGTTTTTGTGCAAGACGTGGTGGTGGATGCAGTGTCAGATTGGGTACCGGATCGAGTGCTGGAAGGAGTGGTGGACTGAGTGTCGGAAGCAGAATCATGGTGTGTTTTCACCTTGTAACACCAAAAAACGTGAATCAGATCCTTGGAAGCGTAAAAACATGATGAATTATACTCAATAGTATCATTAAACATGAATCATATGTACCTAGTGTAGATCATACCATTTTAGCATAGAATTCTTCAAAAATCTACTTCAAAATGTGAAAAACACATATGTACATTCGGCAAAAAGTGTCTAATAACTGTCATAAATTGATCATATCTCAGGCCCAACATTACCCCCACACTTACGATTTTGCAGGTCCCACTACAAACAAAAATAAGTTACCCCTCGTGACTAGGCTTGTTAAGGAGGATCAACTTTGGAAGCTTCTCCTTCTTGCTGTGAAGACTTAGCCTTGTGCCTCTTGTGTTGCTTCAATTGTGCTATGAGGCTGCGGTTAGATTTGGTCATCTCATCGACCAACCGTTGAAGAGAGTTAACCTTTTCTTGGAGGACTGCATTATCATGATGAAGGTGTGCATCTATTGTCTTCCTTTCCTCCAACTGTTGGAGAAGCTGGTGGTTTTCCTTTTGTAGCTTCTCTATGGTTGGGGAAGAATTTGTGATCTCTGAGGAAGGCTTAGATCCTTTGAGGGATGTGGACAATCTATTTGTTTTAGGATCTAGAGCAGGCATGGGTGAAGTAGTGGTGATGGGGGATTGGTAAGGAGAGGTAGGATCTGATTTTTTCTTTCTTAGTGGCTCTAATCCATCCACAGAAACTTCCCTAAGTCTCTTATGAGGGCTCTCAAGATCAGAGGACACTTGGATAGGATCCGAAGTAGGTATGGGTTTTGCATAAGGTTTGGTTATTGTTCTTTGGGTAATCTTTCGAAAGGGTCCTTTACCAAATTGATTGGCTCCCCTCCTATTTGTCAAAATGATGGGAAAGTCTTGCTGAATTACTTCTTGTAGCTTTTTAGGTGTAGGATCAAGAGAGATTTAAGGCATTGGGGGGTTAACAATAGGCTTCTTTTGGTCTTTTCTCTTGGTCTTCTTACCCAATGAATGTAAGTTTTAAACCTGTGAAGTAAAGCAATGCATATATATTCTTAAGCAATAC
>JASDQU010186146.1:19487-31746 GCA_032191745.1 Picea mariana | reverse complement strand
TTGGAAATTTTTTGAAGTGTTGTGTTTCAGATACCTGATAACCCAGTGGTCTCGATATCCAGGGAACTAGATCAATCGATGGTTGTGATTTAATCCAATTATCATCGGACAGTTTTTTAGCATTGAGGTTGTGTTGTGTGTTTTGATGGCCAGTGAACATATCAACAACCATGAATTAATCATGGACTCATTCGACATTTTTTGAGCATTAAGGGTCTGTGGTGAGACCAGTGAACCGATTTTGTGTGATGGAAAGAAATTGGGAAAGATTGTAAATGATTTTTCTTCGGCCTGATTTTAAGAAGAGAGATAAGAGATCTAGAGCCAACTCCATGAGCACAGATTTATTTTGTATGTGGAAAAATCCTTGGGCATATGAGCTTGTGTATGAATCCTATAAATAATGATTCCCTAATCCATTTTTAGAAAGTGTGTGGAAGTGTGAGTGTTGTTTTTGAAGTGAAGTTGAGGCTCTGAGGTTCGTGGGAATGGAAGGAAACAAAATGTAATCATCTAAGGGTGGTAGGGAGGTGCAAGATCAAACAAAAAAAATCTGGAGTCTCACTAATTGTGAACATGTGGAGAGTTTTATGGCAATCACATCAACCATAGATTAGTTGTTGAAACAACAGAATTATCTAGTTGGAAGCTTCAAGTGAAGTGTGTTGGAATACTGAGGGGGCGGGGTGAATCAGTATAATCACTTTTATCACTTTTAACCACAATATATATCAGTCAAATTTATCAACAGTATTCAGTAGTATATCATCAATGTATCATCTAAGATTGCATTAAATATATCATGATCATATAATCATAAACAACATCACATCAACTACACAGTACACCAATATTTACGTGGAAACCCAAATGGGAGAAAACCACAGAATTTTTTCTTATATATAACAAGAATTCATTCATAAGAAGCACTAACTTCAAAATTATCCAGCTGCAACTGGGAGGAGGCTCCAACCCCCTATTCTCAGTCTCCAACCTGAAGGAAGATACAACTCCCTAAAGTCTCTGGCTCCAACTAGAAAGAGGATACAACCCCCTAAGTTCTTCGAATCCAACTGGAAGGTGGCTACAACCACCTATCCTTGCCTCATCCTGCCGCCCTGAAATATAAATGTAGACCAATTTTCACTACCACAATCATTTCCACTATCGTGATTGTCACTACCACTGTCACATCAACCTGAAACCTATCAACATGCCATTGTATTCAACTTGTCACTGTCAACTTGTCCAGTCTGTCACTATTACCAATACTCAACTAGATCCTCTCACATGGATCATATACCAAGGACACCTCTCAACTAGATGTCCAACATCACCATCACATGCCTCTACCAAGCATGTACTAATATTACTAACATACCATCACAATATATATGTCCAAACCATCAACATGTACCATACCCAGCATCAACCATGTACCACAACAAGTGCATCAACCATGCACCAACACCTATACCAAAATGTGCATCAACCATGTACCAAAATTGTTTCAAACCATGCATCAACCATACACATCAACACTTTTACCATAACATGTTCAACCATGTACCACACCCAGTACTTCATCCATCAACACAATACCAAGTACATCAACCATGCATCAATGTCACCAATGAATGCCTCATACATATACCAAAAGTGTATCTCAAACAATGTTCCAAATATCCAAGATGTTCCTCAAACCATGTGCCTCAACCATATACCATATCACCCATGATATTTCTCAATCATTCCATACACCATGTACCATAAGATATAAACAATGAAGTGCCTCAACAAAGTACCAAGGAATGTGCATCATACATATGCCAATACAAATATGTGCCTCTAACAATGAACCATAACATCCATGTACCAAGTACCAAGTAAAAAGAATATGTGTCAAACATGTATCAATATCACCTCAACCATATGCAACCATGTACCACAAGGGTTCCAATACATTCCTTAACCATGTTCCATACCATCCATGAAATAAGCCTCAAACAAACACATGTAAAACATACCTTTATTCATGAAGAGGACCTGGTGCATATCATATCATACCAACAAACCTTCCTCAAATTTAGAATCAACAAGATGGCACCTTCTTCAAGCCTTTTTAAAATAATTCGCTACTTGCTCCACTATCACCCGCAGATTTTCACTACTTTCTCCACTGTGACCCACGAATGTCCACTTATTTCTCCGCTATGACCCACGGATATCTGCTACTTTCTCCACTTTGACCCGTGGATGTCTGTTACTTTGTCCATTGTGGCTCGTGGTTGTACGCTACTTTGTCCACTATGACCCACAGATAACTTCAGAAACTAGGGTTACTCATGTTTGTTGCAACTTTGATACTTTCACCTTCAACCTTCCTTTGCTACCTTAGAAAAATGTCGTCACAAACTAGCCAAAAGATCACAATACTAGACCATAACATTCACAAGATAGATGTTCAATTGTAAGTGTGTGAGCGTATTTGTGAATGACTCCTTGAGGGGTATTTATACTTTTGTTAGGTAGCCTCTTCCCTTAAACTGAGGGCTTCTAGAGATTTTTTTTTACAACCACTTTACCCTTTCATTCATTGACCTATAACCAACTAGGGCTTCTTGACCATTCTTCGGGGCTTCCAACTTCACAAGGCCATACCTTACTAACCATGAGGAGTCACGTGGTGTACCACATATCACCAGAAACGGAATGACAAGGACTATCCATATATGATTGTCTTACCTGCAATTTCATTGTCCTTCATGTCCATATTCCTCAACCAACTTTGTGCCCCATAACCATACCTCCGGGGCTACATGTGGAATATATCAAATGCACCCAACTAAATCATCATCGATTTCGATCATACAAATTTCAATCAACTATACAACAATTGTATCCACATCTCTGGACCTCTCCAAGGGTTGACATCAATATCTAAGGGTTGAAATCAATGTCAACACCAACTGTCCAAACCGATTGTCCAACAAAGTGATGTTTCTGCACAAATAACATTTTAAGAAGAAATCAATCCAGAAGACAAGTTGAGGAGATTGGTGTCTCCAGTAGGTTGGTTCCTACACCTTGGTGAGTTGGTGCATAGTTAAGTAGATCGATGTCTCCAACAAGTTTTTACCTACAAATATTGTAATTGTAGGTTGGTGTCTATAGGTGTTGCTAAGTTGGTGCTCAGCTAAGGAAATTGGTGTCTCCAGTAGGTGGGTGCTTGCAAATATTGTAACATTAGGTAGGTGCCTACATGTACTACTAATTTGGTGCTCATGTGAAGGGATTGATGTCTCTTTCAGGTTTGTTCCTATAAACATTGTAACATATTGGTGTCTATAACAGGTTGTTGCATGTGAATATATTTTAATAAAAAAAAATTGTGGTTTTCTCCCCTCTGGGTTTCCACATTAATTATTTGATTAATGTGCATTGTATGTATGTCTATATCTCTTATTGATTTCTCATGGTGATAAGGCATTGAAATAATAAGTGTTGTTTAGTAAAAGGAGCAAAAGCAGTCTCATATTGATTCACCTCCCCTCTTTGTATAAGTAAGTGTGCCAAAATTGTATGACAGGAGCACGAGAGTTGTTCAAGAGCTTCACAGAGTTGGACTTAAACGTGTATGCGGAACTTGGTATGGGAACCAAGCATGCAGTGAAGGGATTTTTGATAGTGCTATTCTGGATGGAATCAAGAGGCGTGTTGAGAGTGATGGGTGTGCTATGGGTGCCAGAACTCAGGAGGAGTGTGCTCTTAGTATTATCAATTTAGAAGAAGGGCTTTGACGTACTATTTCAGGATGGACAGGAATTGATCAAGCCTAAAGCATCTAGCTCAGACACAACAGTTTTTATTGGAGTTAGAGAGAGAAACTTATACAAGATAAAGGGCCATCCTATGCAAGTTATGCTAAGTAGCAAAGTGGCAGAGAAAAGGAGCAGGTAGGTCTGAAATTTGAGCAGCGTAGAGGGAGTCAGCCTTCAGGTTCAGGTGGGAAGGAGTAGCCTTCCAAGTCTATCAAGAAGAAGTCATGGTATGAGATAAAAATACAGGATGCTTGGGAGAAGGAGCCTTCTAGGAGCATGATCATAGGAAAGTCTTCAAAGAAGGGTCTAAAAAAGATGGCAGGGATAGCTTTCGTTTCAGAGGAAGCAAGAAATCGAGTGGATTGGAGAGAAGCCATGGTAGAAAATCTGAGAGCGAAGACAAAGACACCTCTAGGTGGTATAAGTACCTTCCTCACTAAGAGGGAGTGTTGATGTTTTAGTATCATCAGACATGTACTTCCACATGGGTTTGTGTCTAACACGTGGGATTTGTCCTTAATCCCTCTTAGAACCTTAGAAAATTCACTTTATTGAGTGATTAATAAAGTGAATGTACTTTTTTAATAAAGTGAGTTTAATTTAATTAATTCCTAAGTATTTGGCATTATTAATTAAATTAAGTCTTGAGCATTATATATAAAGTGAACATGAGATTAGATCTCATTCGTTGATCACTTTAGGAGATCTAGGGTTTTTGACTTAGGGTAAACTTAAGTTTATAAAATTAAACCTATGTGAGAGGATGAGACACAACAAATACACAGAGAGTGAGAGTGAGATCTCATTGATTGGGTGGAGAGGCACATTCATCCAAGTGTGTGGGGTTGGGGCCAAGGATAGGAGCAAAGGGGTAGCAAGGGAGATAGAAAAAAACTATCAAGATCGAAGGACTGGTCTTGAGATTTGTAGGGATTGGCTATCTGTTGTTTTTTATTCCTCGGGTGGGCCATTTTCCTAGGACAGAAGCACAGAATAATAATAATAAATCTCACAGAATTGGTTTTCCTTTCGGGGTTTTTCCAAGGGTTATTTACCCAGAAATCTCTTGTGCAATGTGTATGGTTTTAGTTTTATGCTTCCACTAATTTAATACGTTAAGTAACTTAGATATGCATTGATTTAATAAAAAAAAATATTTGATCTAATTGTCAAGTGTTAGGTTCATATAATTTAACAATATCTTGTTAGATTAGTTGTGTTGATAAATTTTCCTTGTAGATATTATAGGTGAAGAAAAGGGTCTTGTACCCTTAGCATTTACCACCTTTAGGGTTCTACTTGGAAACTTTAGCCTCTTTTTGTTTCAAATGTACTTTAGAATCTTTTTTTTAGCCTATTTTTCCTTTTGAATCGCTTAAAATCAATTTAATATTAATTAAGAAACAAATATTTTGTGTTTAAACTTTTCTTCCTTTTCTTTGCAAATCTTAAGGCTTTTTCTATTTTTAACCATTTAAATATCTTTCTTATCTATTGATTTCTTGAAATTCTTTACTATAGGAAAGTAACTTGATTAAGAAAAAAATACCATACACTTTTCTTCCTTCTCTTTGCAAATCTTAAGGCTTTTTCTATTTTTCAACATTTAAATCTCTTTCTTAGCTATTGATTTCTTGAAATTCTTACTTTTCTTCCTTCTCTTTGCAAATCTTAAGGCTTTTTCTATTTTTCAACATTTAAATCTCTTTCTTAGCTATTGATTTCTTGAAATTCTTTAATATAGGAAAGTAACTTGATTAAGAAAAAAATATCATACACTTTTAGTATTAATCATCTCTATGTTATTTGCCTAGATTTGCATTTCATTCAAATATTGCACCAACCATCATTTAGGTCATGCTTGAAACTTTTTTTAGTTGGATGTTTGCAAAAGTGTATCTTTTAAAGTTTGAAAAAGTTTCATTTGTTCTTCACAAGAAAAAAACTATTTTCTTTAATATTTGACATAGATACTTTTTCATTTCATGCACTTTTTATTTCTAGAGATAATTTAAAGTTTATTTTAAACAATCATTTTTTTTTGTTCACACCACTAAGTGCACACATCCCATACCTCTTCTTGGTTCATAACACCAAGTTCATCCCTAAAAACAAAAATCTAATCAAACCAACTAAAATTTCTCACATGAGGACTAAAAACAATATTTATTAGGCTTGGGTTTGGGAATGGGTATTCAAACAATTCGCCACAACCTTAGACATTAAGACATAGGTGTTGTCCTTTAGGGTAGTTTAAAATCCTTTCTATTAGATACATCTCAAAACCTATTTGGAAACGGGCATGCTCTTCGGAGTGGATAATGCCAAGGTTGGGATTCAAGGTTTGACTCAGACTCCTAGCTCTTTCATATTGAATATCTCTCGACCATCTAATTTCATCTTGAAGGCAAGGTAACATGTTGCATGTATCTATAAAGAAATATCTTAGTGGCGTTTATTTAGGTTCCTAAATGTGTGGCTCTCACGGAAGGGATCTCACGGAAGGGAGGAAAATTGATATAGATAGTTTCTTTCCAACTGGAGTTGCTCCTAGAGTCCTTCACTACAACTATTTCTTTCATACCTTCAATGACTCTATTGATGGACCTCACTTCCCATGAATTCGAGTGTTTTTAACACCCTTATTTGACTTTTTACTTTTTTCTCACGGGAAACCTAACTACCATTTCATGGGAAACATTTGGAAGAGTATCTATTTTATTCTTACACTTTTATGAATAGCATAACCTTTAGCATGGTGGGTATTTTTCTTTTCTAGGGTGAATTTTGGTTACCTTAATTCTTTATTTTATTGAAACGCATTTCATCTACTTTACACTTAATTCTAATTGAGTACTTAGTTGAATTAAAGTAATTTATTTTCTTCCCTTCACTAATCTTTAGGTGATATTACTTTGTTGATGAGACTTAGCACTGATCCAAGATTATGCCTCTCATATCCCTTAGACATTCTCATAGACTCGAGGGCCTACATCCCATTCTTGGTATTCATGGATGTGTTATTTCTCCCACTTGATGTGTGAGAATCAAACAAACCAACCTCCATCACCTCCTTCTTCACGTTTGAGTTCATCTAAATTGAGATCTCATGAACCTCGTTCATCCTCATCTAGCTCTAGTGCATCCACCTCACTAGTAATTCTAGTTGCCAATATGACTAGAAATAACTTGAATCCCAACCCTAATGTGAATGCCCACATGAATCGCACACCTAACCTCCCATTTATGGCTAGTTTAAATCTCTCATATTTGACAAGTCTTACCAATGATCCTATCCAACATAACCTCGCTTGGCCCTCTATGCCTGCAAATCTACCCTCAAATATCCCCAGATTTGAGGGATGTGTTGGAGAAGACACAAGTAGCCACATCATACCTATGGTGTTCCTCCAATAGCGTCATTAATGATTCCATCAGTTCATGCTTATTCCAACACACTCTTACCAAAGTTGGCACAAAATGGTATATTGAAAAACCCACAACATCACATTCTAATTTTTTGTCCCTAGCAATAGCACTCCTTAGCGTTTTTTTATTTCCTAGTAGATATGATGAAGGAGTCAAGGTCCTTCTTTCATTTCATTAGAACATGGCCACTTATATTATCGACCATATCCATGAGTGGCATAAAATAAGGAGCTTATGTAAGATTAAGCTAGATGACTCCATGTTTTTAAATTGGTTTCTGAAATCTCTTCTTCCTTTCATAGCTAAATATGTTGCATCGACTATGCCTCAAATTGAGGAAGATGCCATTACAAAATCTCAATAATATGACCTTATCTATGCTTAATCCAGTTATTTGTATTATATTTTTCCTGATGTCCCTCATTTCAATTCCACCAAATGGGATCATCCATGGGAATCCCACACTGTAGATGTAGTCATAGGTTTGGTTACATCTACTTCGTACCCATATGATAATATGCCAACCCTTATTAGAAATAGTATGTAAGGAAACCATTACATTGGAAACTACCCTACATTTGGTATACCTTCGTATCAACACCCTCATGTGATCTATAATCCTTAAAGTCAATCACATACCTCCTCCCATGTGGGAGATAGTAATTCATATTCCATCCCCCTTACATAGACCCACACACATGGCACTTCATGTAGTGGTGTGTCATGTAGTGGCTCTTATACTTCGTGTGTGGCTCTACCATCCCATAATCCTTATTATCCTTTAATCGGCCCCCCTCCAGGACCATCATGACCATGGGTTCCCATGCCTCAACCCCAACTAAATCAAGTTATGTCTAATCCTTTTTATACTTGTATTTTCACCTTGGGCCTCATAAAGGACCTATTGATGTCATCTTGCTAGAAATTACTTTCCAGTACCCAAAAATCCTTGATTTTCAACATGGTCGCATCTTGTCTTCTTACAAAGTGAAAAAAACGATCAATCGCATGTTGCAACAAGACAACAAGCAACCAGACGCACCTTGCAAGAAGACAATATGTGATCGTGCTAAAAATCATGGATTTTGGGGTACTGGAAAATAATTTCTAGCAGGGAGAACAAGATGCAATCGTGCTGAAAATTAGGGATTTTTGGGTATTGGCAAGCAATTTATGGCAGGATGACATTAGTAGGTCTTTTATGAGGCCTAGAGTGACAAATAGAGGTATAACAATCCTCCTCCCTGGAATAGTTCTACACCTAGGAAAATGTGCCTAACCCCCAAAATGCACAACATAATAAGAAGAAGAAGAAGAAAAGGGGGAAGAAAAAAGTGAACAACCAAAACCAAGGGATCGGTATGAAGGTCATATGAAACAAAGTTACCAACTCAATGAGAACTCTCCAGAGTTCTCATTTTCTTGGAGGTCGCATTTAGTGGCTATTTTTACCCCCAAATAAAAAAACCGCATTACCTATAGCACCCTTTTTGTGGGGTGGTTAAATTCTTATTTGTTTGAAATCATGACCTTGAGAACCAATAAAATTGCAAACAAAAACCTCAAATTTGACTTTTGAATCGAAAAGTAATGCCACCAGTAGCACCAATTATTTTCTTGAGTTAAAATTATGACTTAATTGAAGGCATGGACTTGACAACTGGTACGATCATGGATAATAAACTCAAAATCAATTCCTAAATCGCTACTTGAAAATTTATTTATTAATTAATTTTAATTTTTTTAAATTTACATTTAAAAATAAATAAAATGAAAAAAAAAAACCTACAAACGAGGTTTTATTTTTTAAATATTAAAAAAACACCTTTTAAAAAAAATCCTAAGCCATTTTTAAAAAAACTAAAAAAAAGAAAGATTAAAAGACCAAAAAACAATATTTAAAATAAATTTTAAAAAGAACAAAACAATTTTAAAAAGTAAATAAATAAACTTAAGCACATAATTTTAAAAAATTTAAAATAACAAAAAAATTAAACATTAAAAGACAAATTAAAAGAAACAATTAAAAAGTTTAAAAATAAAAACAATTTAAAAAAAAATACATTTTAAAATAGAAAAATTAAAGCCCATAGGGTGTAATAAAGTTTAAAAATAAAAACAATTTAAAAAAACAAATACATTTTAAAATAGAAAAATTAAAGCCCATAGGGTGTAATGATGGAGTGCAATGTTAAGGCATTCAGTTATGTGAGATCACTGGATCGAAATCTCGACTTAGACGTGTGTCGTGCTTAGGGCATGTGTAGTTACACCTAGAGGTTATAGTGGTAGCGATCGGAATTGACATTGTGTCATGCGAATACGAGCCCAACCTAACTGTCGATTCCACCAAAAAAAAAAAATGGAAAAACTAAAAACCAAATACAATTTTAAAAAGATTAAAAAACACAAATATGAAAAACTAATAAGATAAAGATATAAATAACAAAAAACATTAAAAACAAATAATAAAAGAACTAAAAAACACAATTAATAAATAACATTACAATGCAATAGCCTGGTGGGTTAGCCCGAGTGGATGAGTGTTGTGGTTATTATGAATGAGGCCTCAAGGTTAAGTCCCCGACCAACTATTGTTGATATTTGTTGAGATTGTTGGCCCTCACTCGATGTTCCCATCGGGTTAGACCCCATAATCAGGGCCAACAATTTACCTTGTTTACCATCAACGAAATGTTGGGAAGTACTCAAAGGGTTTCCCGCAATTTCTTCCATCAGAAAGAATAAAAAAACATTACAACAGAATAAAAAAACACCAATGAATATACAAAATGTTAAAAACAAAAAAACAATTAATATGTAAAAACAAGAAAGAAATAAAACAAACAATAAAAGTGATAAAAAAATGTGAGTATTGGGATTGGGGTGGTTCCTGGAATCACCTCCTTCTCCAATACTCGGCATTTGACCCCTTCGCGTTGCTCGAAGGAATGGTTGGCTCGCTTTGGATGTGGCCAAGGGGGTGGGGGAAGACCTCCTTCTACTCTTCAAACGAGCGGCCAGTCGCTCCTTTGAGCGGTGGGAGGGGGGAATGTTGAGTATTGGGGAGGGGATGATCTCGAGAATCGCCCCCCTCCCCAATACTACATTTTTTACCATTTTTATAGTTCAGTTTCATGTTCATTTCATTTGTTTAAATTTTTCGTTTATTAAACCATTTTTAATTAATATTTTTATTATTTATTTATTTTTATTATTATTATTATTATTTAAAATCTTGTTTAATAATGGTTTTTGTTTTTAAAAAATTTATTATTTGTTTTTTAATTGTTTTATTCGTTTTAAATTTTGTTTAATAATTGGTTTTTTTTTGTTTTTTAATTGTTTTTTTTTAATAATTGTTTTTTATTTGTTTCATTTTAATTTTTAAACAATGTTTTCATTTTTTTTTAATTGAATTGTTTTTTTATATTTATGTTTTTTAAGTTATATATATATTTTTTTATAATTATTTTTAATGTTTTAATTTTTAATTTTTTTTCATTTCTCTTAAAAAAAATTGTTTTTCCTTCTCCTTAATTATGTTTTTTTTGTTATTGTTTTCTCAATTTAAATGGTTTATTTCTTTATTTTTTAAAAATATGTTTTTACTCAATGATTGCAAGGCATATTAAAAGCTTATTATAATAAATATGATTAGTAGATGGAGGCTCTCTTAAAGTGAAAAGAAAGGAAAGTTTATTTTCAATTATTCCTGAAATGATAGCAAATGCATTAGAGTTCAAAAGATAATCTATCTTTACCATATGTATGTGGATATTTTCATTTCTCGAGTCTAATTATGAACTCTGCTTAACTTGGTTGCAAATATTAAAAAATCAACACTATGATCATGAATTGTCATTACGCATATGAATGAATGTTTTAATTTTGAAAATGTCTCATATACTCTCCAAGTTTCATCACATTTCATGTTTGATAGGCATATATTACAAGCAACAAATGTATATTATATACCATATAAAATGGTTATGTTTGAGCTTTATCTTACAAGGTTGTATCGTTTAAACACTGGGATATTAAGATTTATGTGACGTGTAGTATATAAGAGTTTTCATTCAATGATATGAGGTTTTGCTTGGACTTCATTCGAGTTTTAGTTGATGTTATACATTAGGCGCAACAACCAACATATATAAATGGATTGCATTTGGTTTATGTCATCAATGTGGTTTAAATTATTTATAAACCCTAGTTGTGGTTTGGGTCGTCATTTTGATAGTCATGATGGTATAACAGTTGTTGATGTGATTTGTATGGATATGGTGCATGACTCTCCTGCATACCTGGCATCCATTCTGGTTTTTGGTTGGTTATCTTGGTAATTGTTGAAAAGTGGAAATGTGACATGGTAAGGTTTATGATTGCATACGATTTGGGTTAACGTGAGGCCGCCCATGCATTCAATGTGCAAGGACGTGGGCATAACCCACCACCATGTGTATTCTACCCTCATTCTTTGAAAGTTCGACATTTCATTTTCATTGTTTTTGTGAGAGGTTACAATACGAACCTAGTAAGAAAGCTCAGCCCTGGTAGTTTGATAATTGTCATTACTCATTTTTTATAAGGATTTAAGCACTTGGTTACAGATATGCAAACACCAGCTTGTTTCTCCATCAAATATATGGTTTCTCTGCAATTTTAGTTTATGGTGGCTTTATTTGGACTAGTTTTGAGCATTTTTTCTCTTGCCCCATTTTCTCATTTTATTGAAGAATTGTTTAAATGAAATTTTGTAGCATTCATTTACTCACTTTTCATCTTTTAAACTGCAAAATTATTGGTTTGGATTATGAAGGAGATAACCCAATTGATTTTGTAATAAAAGTCACCTATGCTCAAATTATCTTGTTGTCATTTGGGTTCTTCATAAATTTTAGTTTCATAACTGACATGTTAGTTAAATACTCAAGTTTTCTCAGCTATTTGTATGACTAGAGATGAGTAATTGCAGAGATTTGTTGGGTTCACCGTATATTCTTCTA
>JASDQU010186146.1:0-11001 GCA_032191745.1 Picea mariana | reverse complement strand
TGCCCAATGGTCCTTTATGCCTTAACCAAACCAACTCAAAATCCATAAACAAACCCATGTTCTTCATAGCTATCCTAATATTCTCTTCAAACAAAGCTATATCAGACAGAGAGATCCCTCTCTGAGTCTTGGAGGGCTAGATCCAAGACTCGAAGTGGTTTTGATGTTGCCTCTGTGACTGCCATCACAGCCTTGGGAAAATTACAGAGTGCAAACAAGTTGAATCCTCCTATTGATAGCAAGTTTATACTAAAGGTGGCAAGAAGAAAGATTTTGAAGCATAGATATTTGTCATGCTTCAAAAGGTCATTTATTTGTCTTGATAGTCTATTAATTGTAATTTAATTTCTGAATTAGTTTTCTGTGTTGATTAGAATTATTTTTTGGAGTCAAGACAATGATGCATGTATGGCTTGGTTGATCCAACATTTTTCTGGTCTTGCTAATTTCTTTGAAGACACCAGTCGTCTTTTTGTGACGTAAAATTTCATTGTAGACTTTTTAGTTAAACTTTGGTCCTTATCCTCGCAGGGGCTTGTAAAGAAAGGATTCATTTGTAATTTGGAATGAAAATCAATAAAATCATTTGTTGGTTTTGTTCTCACTTTTGGATTTGTTGTACAATGTTATTTCAGATTTGCTTTCTTTAAAATTGTCTTTTATAAATCAGTTTATAAACATATTATATCATATTTTATTTTTCTTTTTATTGAAACACTTAAATATAAAATTAGTATCAGGCCCGAGTACTAATTGCTTGAGGGTTGATTGAAATTTTTGCTTAGGCTATAAACATAGAGTGATAATCCTGCCTATCTCACCTTATCCTTGTGAGATTTGAAAATGTTGGTATAAGGACTTCCATTCCTTTTCATCAACATTTATTTGGCAACCACATTGGGGAGCCCTGTCCATAGTTATTTGGTTCTCTTTCTTTAATTTTTGTATATAATTTTTCTTTTTCAGACTTCGTGACTTTGATTGTTTCCCATCAGCCTAATATTGAAGAGGATTTACAAGATCAAAGCAGTATTTTTGTAACCTCGTTTGGTTTAATTTTTCAAACTGCTCACAGTAGTGAAGAACTCCATCATACTTGGGAGGTTATTGCTAGAGATGTTCAAATTCGAGAACAGTGGGAAGCCCAACAACGGTAGGCTTGCAATAGACCTTCTCTATAATTCCATATCTTATGACCACTTAATATTGATCCTTCTCAAAGAACAGAAGGACAATTATTGAAGTTTCATCCTTTCCTAGAAATAAAAAGAAGGAAAGAAGTGGTTGGAAATATTTCATGGCTCGATCTTGCTTGTCTTCTCTTAACTCTTTCAGGTTTCCTTTTATTTTTTGAGAAAGGCAAAATGTTAAGTTCTAGCCAAACTTTTATCTTTCATCTAATTGGAACCATGTATAGTGGTTGTAATCCTACAGTCTCAACCACTAATCCTGGGAAGGTCACACGCAAATATGGAATATTCAAATTTGAGGAAGATCTAAACAAACTCGTGGCTTACACCTACCCCTTTGAAGATCACTTACCCGGTTAATCCTTTGCCTTATAATTTCAATGAACATTTTCCTTTGTTTCATGGTGATGGAACTGTTTCAGTAGAAGAACATATTTATGCTTTTTCAAATGCTTGCACCATCCTCGAAGTTAATGAAAATGACAATTGCGTGTTCTTATTTAAGAACTCCCTCCAAGGTAATGTTTCCTCTTTGTTTGCCAACTTTCCTTATCAATGTATCTCCACGTGGGCTGAACTTTCCTATTGGTTTACCTCAACCTTTGCACACTTTGATAACCCATATGAGCACCTTAAGATATTTAATCAATTGCTCATCAAGGAGAGTGAAAGTATTCGATATTTTAACCTTAAGTTTATCAAGTCATACAATCGCATTCCTTTGTCAATTCATCCAACTAATTTGGCTGCCCTCTTTCATTATTGAGATATTTTGCCTCCTCTTTATCGTTGGTGGTTGGAGGAGAAGAATGTTCAAAACCTTGAACTAGCCTTAATCACTTGCCTTGACTTTGAATAGAAAATGCATAGAACATGTTTCTCCTTTGGTGGTTGTAACTTGCACAAAGATTTGTCATCCTTAATGTCTATCATCCAAGATTTACAAAATCACATGTTCTCCCTTGAATGTTGATTTTCAAAACAGGTTCATCTTGAAAGATCCTTCAACCCCTCTCACCTAAGACCTAATTATAATGCATTTACCATATTTGGTCAAGAGTTTGGATATGAAGATGATCATAACCATATCATGATGCTTGATGATCAGCCCATTTCTCACACTCAAAATACTACAATCCTCGAAAATAATAAACAAGCCCAATCCCAAGAACAAGATTTTCCTCAAGTTAACTATCAGTGTGCATACAATGTGGAGGATGAGGATGATCACGGTGAGAATGTTGATTTTGACCTCTTCAGTCCCCTATATGACATTTTTTTATATAATGATATTATTAATGAATGGTCAGATTTAGTTGAAGTGGCTCCTTTTAATTCTATTGATACACGTGATGAATCTCCTTTTGAAGACCCTCATGAATCTAATCAAAATATTGAAGTGTATCATGCTTTTCAAAATCCATTGTTTCGATCGAAACAGTTTGAGGAGCTTGACACGGATTTGCATACCACTCTTTTGTGTATGTCTTCCTTTGATAATAATGATGATTTGGGGGAACTCCCTATGTTTTTAAATCCCTTATATTCTCCCTTGGAATATGATGACCCTTTTCATGATGAGAAGATTGCAACATATGATCTTGAGATATTTGATGAGTCCACATACTCTATTCTTTGTTTTCAAATTTCAAACCATTAACCTAGGATCCTTGAACACAATAATGCCTTCAATATAAGGTACAAAGCTCATATTTTTAGTGGTCAAGTCTTACAGGATGGTAATTGTTTCTTTTGGGTTTTGATAGGTCTTTTATCCTCACCATAATAATCTATTAGTTGCAATCTTGATAAGTATCCCTTGCATTATGTCTTCCAAATCGTGAAACATGCATGTAAAATGAATGATGCATTCCTCTATTATAAGTACCATCCCACCTAAGTACCAGGTTGATGATTTCCCTTTTCCATTGTACATGTTGGCCCTTGACCAAGTTTTGAGGACCCTTGGCCATTTTTGACCATTTTGGGACTTCGACAGGTTGTCGAAGGCAGAGCGCAAGTCGAAGCAAAGATCGCAGGATCTCGACCCCTTTTTAGGTATTTTTGGGTTTTGGGATTATGTAATGGGTATGGGGATGTCGTCCCATGGGTTTACCCATGCTTAGGACTATTTTGTAATGAATAAATAGAAGTCTAGGCGATGTAAGAAGTAGTGACTAGTCAGTGTGAGTCATTGTTGCTAAGTGAAAAAGTAGATCTGTGTGATTTGTCTTTGTGTGCACTGTGTGAGACTTGCAAGGCTAAGTGCAAGCAACTGTAAAAGATTGTGTACAGATCTGTGTCTAGATCTACTCGGGAAGGAGGATCTGGTAAGGTGCGTAGATCTCTTGTTCTCTGCGAAGTTGATTTGGAGGCTTTGTGAATGTAAAAAGATTGAAAGAACTTAATAAAGAAAATGAAGAGTTGGTGGATGTAGCCCCAGGGAGGGGGTGAACCATGTATATCTTGTGTTATGAATGCTTTACGCTTTATGATTGCTCTCTTGTTTATGTGATCCAATTCTTAGTGCGTTGTAGATGATAGATGAATCTAATATGATAGCTTAGTGTTGAATAATGTGAATGAATGCTAGATCTAATCTTTGTTGGTATGCTTAGTGCTTGAATCCATTGGATTTGTGTGAATGTTGCGTTGATCTGTTGTTTGGGTTTAGTTGCGCTGTGAACTAAGACTCAATATTAACGAACTGTAATTACTAAGTGCTCTGTTAAGGTGTTACAATCACATATCTGTGTCCCAGCTAAGGTTGCAGACATCTGAGTCCTGCAACCACCCCTGCCTATACCTCAGGTGAGACTTCATTTGCTTCACATGTGTTGCCGAAAGGGCCGATAGTTAGGGTTTTGTTGGTGTGATGTTGTAGCATTGAAACCAAGGTCTGCCCCTGTGCCAACAAATGGTTCCATTTTTGGGACCTGAAACTGTGATTGCTAGGAACTAAGGAAGAAGAAGCTTTGTGCGAAGATCTGACCTGAAATTTTGATTGCTGTGAACTGAGGAAGAAGAATCTTTGTGTGAATATCTGACCTAAAACTGTGATTGCTGGGAATTGAGGAAGAAGAAGCTCTGTGTGAAAATCTGACATGAAACTGTGAAAGCTTCGTGCATAGATCTGTTGCCCTGGTGCATGGTACTCTACTTGGATTTTGAAACTCTGTGCTAAGAAGAGAAGTCTGATCTGAAGAAAAGAGGTAAGATCTCGAAGCTTTGTGCTATGATAAAGGTAAGAATAGTGAAAAGTTTTAGATCTGGAAGCTTTATGCTCTGTTGAAAGTAAGATTAGTGGAAATTTTTGTTTCAAGAGTATGGATCTAGGTATGTTTGATAAATGTTATCCTAGTCTAAAAACTAGGGCACAGCTAAAAGAAAGAAGATTTGATATGAATAGATCTTATACGAACAGTGAAAGATATGTTATTCCTATGCATAGAAATAATGTTTGGACTAACAAATGGATACAAGATCCTAGAAAGAATTTTTTGCAGGTTTTCTAACATGATCCTAGTGCACAGTATAGGAAAGGATGGGGATCATTTAAGAGAAAGAGAGGATTAACTCTTTGTTACAATTGCAGAGATCGGGACATCTTGGTAAGGAATGCCCTGGTAGAAGACCCAGTTATCTTTGTTGTAAAGTTATGGATCATGAAGTTTTGGATTGCCCTAGAATGATTGATAAGGTTGAAAGAATGAATATGAGACAAGAAAACCCTGAGGAAGGTCAAGAAACTAAAATCATGGCATAACCCCAGAAAGAATTAGAAACTGTAATATTGCAAATGAAAGAAACCCTGAACGATCACAGAAACATCAACTTACCAGAGATATTCAAAGAAAATAAATGCATAGAAACAAGAATAAGAGACTTCGACATTGATTGTGTTCTGGATGAGGAAACACACGTGAATATCATGACAGAAAGAACTTGGGAAATTTTAGGAAAGCCTACTATGATTCCTTCATTGGGAGGAATAGTATTATTTAGAGGAAATTTGATAACCCTATGTGGAAGACTTACCCAGATATCTATGAGTGCTCATGGAACCTCGACAGAAGAAGATTTTGAGGTTGTTAAATTTATTGAGAACAACGCCCCATTTGCTATGTTACTAGGAAAACCTTAGACTGAAAAGGATCAAGCCAGAAGAAAAGAAGAGGAAGTCTTAGAGCAGAAGAAGCAAGAATTAAAAGATTTCATGACTAGGAGGATCACACATTTAATTGAAGAACAGAAGAACAAGTTGAAGTTATTCAGAACCAGAAACTTGGATGTCAAAGTTGAAAGGACACACAAGGACTTGAGACACCTATCTGTACAGGAGAGTAGAGCACCTACACCAGACAAAGAAGAAGTATTGCCCTTGAACCCTAGTAAATACCATCAACAGTGCGAAGTTACTATGCCTAGAGAAGATTAGAATCAAAATGGAAAGAGGAATATCGAGACGAAAATCACTGGGAAGAAGGCTAGGAAGCTCAATGAAAAGAAAGGAAAGATAGAAAAGTTACAGAAAGTTCTAGAAGGAACTATGCAGAAGGAAGAATTCCATAATTTGAACTTCGTCGGGATACCAGTGCATCATAGCATGGCACTTCGCCACGGCGAAGCAATATGACCGTTGGAGGCATTATAACCATTAGCACGATGACCCGAATGGTTAGAACATCAGTTATGGCCAGAAAGCTCGCCATCAGATCGTTGGGACCGCGTCGTAACTGACAGAACTGCATTAATGAAGGCTTCTTGCCCACTGGAAAGATTTATTACCTAGTTGTCTACTTATTCCATTGATCCTTGCTTCGAGAACACTTTTTCCACCCATGATTATCTAAGCTCACAGATTAGTTGATTTCATGCAGTGATCATCGAGCTATCGCCATCCATCCCATTGCATTGAGTAGTTTCTCTTCAACCTGAGATAGTCAGCCACGAGCGTGTATGTCCGAAGAACTTAGCGTAGTCGAAGAGTTTGTGAAGGAGATACTCATTGACCTCATGACTGAAAAGGTAATGTCTGTGGGCATACAAGCTTCATCGACGAGAGGAGTGCAAGCCTCCCCATCGACTGCTTGCAGATCTGGACCATCCCGAGTTGTGACTGAGAAAAGAACCAAGCATAGAGATGACTTGGCGAATGCGAAGTTATTACCATCCATCCTACCCAAGTACATCCTGCCCCTGGCTGGTGTAGTGAGTCATTATAGTGTCCCACGGGACTTCAACTACACCGTCATCATTGTGTATCTCTCGAAGGGGATACGCACATTCAGACCATAGCTAGAGAGGATTCCAACCTTCAATATTAGCGACTATAATTTAGGAGACTGTAAGATCTATGGCATTCTTGCACCTCACAAATATTTGACCAAGACGAAGGGAAAGAAGACGAAAATCATCCCTCAGTCGTGGATGATGAACTTAGCGCAATCCACACTTTTGAATGTAATGAAGATTCCACATTTTGGAAGGCACCAGGAGGTTAACGCCTACGTTAAGATCATGTTGTCATGCTTCCACGATGGCTATCTGTGGTTGGAAAAATGCATCACTGTCAATCCAGCATTGATCCATAGGATCACCGGGCTAAGCATGCAGGGACCAGACCCACAAAACTTCTACCCAGGAAAAGTTGCAGACCACGCCTTAGCACAAACGATTAAAGAAACATACGGTGATGTTGAGAAGGGGATGCGAGGCTACAAGGTAGCCTCCATCCAGAATGGCGCAGTGCGCCTAGCATGCCAATTAATTGTAGGAAATATAGTAAGAAAGAACAAACCCACGCAGGTTACAAGGTTTGTCGTTGACCTCACTCGGAAATGCGTGGAAGGCCTACAAACGAACTGGGTGAAGTACCTAGTTAACTAGCTCAAAATGGATTACCGCGAAGCTCAGTATCAGGGCTATGAGTTTCACTTCAGCTGGCTCTTGATCCTCGTCACGTTTATTGCTTGTGAGATGTCAGAAGGTGTGACCTTCCTTGAGATCGACCCATTCGAACCACTCGCTACGAAGTTCACCACGCTCTGGTATTCGAGTGATATGGGAAAGCAGTGGTAGTCAAATGCAGTATTTCATACCTACTACCTATAGCTTAGGAGGGCTATTGAGTCCTTCCCTCATATGACGTTGAACACCCTGGACAGGTTCAGGCCTCTTATGAAGTTCCACGCAGATAGGCATTTTATTTATATTATTGTGCACATTGATGAAAGCAAAGAAGAACTTCAGTACTACTACAAGCTCACTACAGAGGACCTGGAAGAAATCATTAAAGACTGGCCTGTAGAACTCCTTATCCCTGCTGACCCCACAGAGTTGTCTGACCCGAACCTCATTGGAAACCCGGTGGTTACTTGCGAAGAGTATGATGCCCCAAGAAACAGCAGGAAGAAAAAGAAGCAAGATGTACAAGAAATACACAGCACATCAAAAGAGACCGCATCCGAGTCACCTAGCGGAGGAGGTGATATGAAGTGAACAAAGAGGAAAAAGAACAAGAAGAAGATAAGCAAGGCGAAGTAACACCACCACAGAACCTCCCTAATGACACTGATCCATATAATAAAAGGAAGGTTTACCCCACAAAACCTTCATCGCGGAAGAAGTCCAAATCCAATAAATCAAAGATGCAGAATATACTCACGGTCAATGACTTTGACTTCATTATTTCGGCTGTAGGAGATGCCTCAGAAGATATTTTGCAAAGAAATGAAGAAAAACAAGAAGCCATGTACGATAGAATTGAAGCAGAACTAAAAGGTGCACAGCAATCCCTTTATCCGAGCTGCGCAGTGTCCACTGCGCCCCCACCCTCAGAAGAACCAGAGTTGGGAGATGAGCCTACTCAACTCCGCAGACTGGTTGATGTGACTGAAGCCCACCTTTGTCAAGTACAAGTTGAGAAAGACCAAGCCACAGTGGCCTTGAAACAAGCGCAGGAGAAAATTATAGAGCAACTCAGGATTGTGCAACAAGAGAAGGACGCTCTTCAAGCGAAGTTTGAAGAAGAGAGAGCGCAGATCTAGCAGGAGAAAGAAAAGTTTCTCGCGGAGCAGGTTGGAGTAAAAGAAGCAGTCAACATAACACTTCGCTTTGTGACGGGATTGGAGCAGAAGGAGGAAGAACCAGTAAAACACCAAGTAGCGCAGCTCACAGAAACCATCCAGTAGCTTCAGCAGAGCATCACAAATCTGGAGCTAAGAACAGTGCTCAGTAATCTGCAAGATGTGTGAGATCAAAGAGAAGAGACTACTCGAGGCTCAGTTTAAATAATCAAGGGCCTTGCCATGGAATGTAAACAACTGAGTGATTGTAGTGCCCAAACTTATGAGATACTCACTGAGAATCCTAAATTGAAGGCACTGGAGTCACAACTCCAGGAGACGAAGCAGCAAGCAGAAACAGTACAGGCACAGTTGAAGCCCTTGTCAGCCATTGAGAGGATGGAGCGATCCCAAGAACAGTGCACTGCCCAGCAGCAGGTCCACACCATTCAGAGTAGAGTCATGGAAGTAACTCAAAGGCTCCAACCAATACAGGACGAGGCTTGCCAACTATTCGTAGAGATCGAAGGTTGAGGAGAAGAATTGGAGCAAGTCGTCACTACATTTGAATAGCGCTTAGAGGGACCTTTCAACGAAGCAGTAATCCAAGAGTTTGTTGAGAAGGAGGTTGTGGCACAAAAACAGGTAGAAGACGCTCGAGCCAAGCTCGAGGCTTTTGAGGCAGAGCTACCCAGATCAGAGTGACTCAGGATGAGTCACAGGTGAGTGTTGGGGGCTTGTTGGCCCTTGACCAATTTTTGAGGACCCTTGGCCATTTTTGACCATTTTGGGACTTCGACAGGCTATCGAAGGTGGAGTGCAAGTCGAAGCAGAGATCGCTGGATATCAGCCCCTTTTTAGGGATTTTTGGGTTTTGGGATTATGTAATGGGTATGGGGATGTCATCCCATGGGTTTACCCATGCTTAGGCCTATTTTGTAATGAATAAATAGAAGTCTAGGCGATGTAAGAAGTAGTGACTAGTCAGTGTGAGTCATTGTTGCTAAGTGCAAAAGTGATCTGTGTGATTTGGCTTTGTGCGCACTGTGTGAGACTTGCAAGGCTAAGTGCAAGCGACTGTAAAAGACTGTGTATGGCTATGTGCCTAGATCTACTCGGGAAGGAGGATCTGGAGAGGTGCACATATCTCATGTCCTCTGTGAAGTTGATTTGGAGGCTTTGTGCATGTAAGAAGATTGAAAGAAGTTAATAAAGAAGATGAAGAGTTGGTGGATGTAGCCCTAGGGAGGGGGTGGACCACGTATATCATGTGTTATGAATGCTTTGTGCTTTATGATTTCTCTCTTGTTTATGTGATCCAATGCTTAGTTCATTGTAGATGATAGATGAATCTGATATGATAGCTTAGTGCTAAATAATGTGAACGAATACTAGATTTGATCTCTGTTGGTATGCTTAGTGCTTGAATCCATTGGATCTGTGTGAATGCTATGTTGATCTGTTGTTAGGGTTTAGCTGCGTTGTGAACCAAGACTAAATATTAACGAATTTTAATTACTAAGTGCTATGTTAAGGTGTTACAATCACATATCTGTGTCCCAGCTAAGGTTGCAGACATCTGAGTCCTGCAACCGCCCCTGCCTCTACCTAAGGTGAGATTTCATCTGCTTCACAAGTGTTGCCAAAAGGGTCGGTAGTTAGGGTTTTGTTGGTACGTTGTTGTAGCGTTGAACCCCGGGTCTTCCCCTGTGCCAACAGTACACAAATAAATTAATTTAATAAGTGAATATTTTACTATTTTGGTTTTCTTTATGTTATTTTAATTTCTCTCTTTTCCTTTGTCTTGAATATGGTTAATTTTCATTCATGGTCATACTTGATGGAACAAACATATACCATCAACCATTGTGACCCTCAAAACATTATTTGTTGATGCGTTGTTATTGCTTGTGATACTTCTAAATTATAATTTGTGTTTGTATTTTGTGTTTTTAGTTTTATAATATTTTCAGTTTTGGTTTTTATGGTTGTAAGTCTTTTAAGGTCAGTTGGATCGGTCAAGTTGCTTATTTGATCATGTTTACTGCAAAATTTTTTATTGATCGGCATTAGAAAAATATGAACAGTAGAGACAAATGACTTTCCTTTAATTCTACATCACTACTTTTGCAGTAATTATTGAATCTACAATTTCTTTGCACAACTTGGTGATCATAGCTCTTTCCCAATTTCTTACTTTCCCTTTATACCCTCCAAAAGTATTTTTGCAAGAGAATATCATAAAATCGTTGTGAAAATAAATGATCAGCAAATATGATTTTGCAGAAAAACCATAAATTCTTGGGTTCAAGCCAATTAGTAAATTGATTACCCTGTGGAGTCATCAGATGTTGACTCAAAAACTTGCCACTAGATATATATCCTGCAAATGATTGCAAGAAATACTAAAATCTTATTATGATAAATATGATTAGTATGTGGGGGCTCCCCTTAAAGTGAAAAGAAAGGAAGGTTCATTTTCTATTACTTCTGAGACGATAGCAAATGCATTATAGTTCAAAGGATAATCTATATTTACCATATGCATGTGGATATTTTCATTTCTCCAATCTGATTATGAGCTCTGCTTAGCTTGATTGCAAATATTAAAGAATCAAGGCTATGGGGTGAAATCATGAAGGTGGGTTACACTTTTGCTTGTTTTATGACAAAAAAAACTGTATTTTCACAAGTTATTCAACTTCTGACATATAAAAGTATTTTTTTTATTTAGAATTTCACTT
>JASDQU010186145.1:10393-20645 GCA_032191745.1 Picea mariana | reverse complement strand
ATTTTGGCATTCCCGTCTATTGTAAAAAGGCCTTCCGAGCATCATTGTAATCATCTTCTTGTGAATGCGAGTAGCCGTCACATCTCTTCTCAGAGATAAGCTGCCACCATTCTAGCGAGTCTTTCACTCTGTATTTTTACAGTCTCTGTACATTTATTTCATTAATAGAAATCGTGTATTACTGTATCTTTGTGTTTATGGTTGCATCTCTGATACATTTCTGTTATATTATTGAATATCTGCGATATCTCTGTGCATTTCTTTATCATATCTCCGCTCTCATTTCGTGCCGAAAATAATCCGGATCAATTTTGGAAATCAATCTTCTGCTCAGAGCTTTTTCATATATCCTACATGTTTCTCCTTCAAAAAGTACCTTATAACCATGTTCAACCAGTTGTCCTACAATTAGCAGATTATGTTTCATATCTGGAATGTGATAGACATCATGTATGTCTTTCTTTACATCTTGTTTAGTGAGAATAGGTACAATTCCTTTGCCTTGAAATTTGACTAAAGAGTCATCTCCAAGTGTAATATGAAATGAAATATAAGAATCAATGCAAGAAAGTAAATCTTTGTTACCTGTCATGTGATTGTTGCATCCATCGTCCAACAACCAAATGTCTTTGTGTTGTTCTTCGGTCTTGTGTCACAAGAGAAACATCCCATATGAGGCTTCTCCTTTGTGATTTGAGACATGTGATTTTCCTGAGTGTTGATCTGCTTGCTTCTTCTTGCATTCAGATTCATAGTACCCATACTTTTTGTAGTAATAGCATTGTATGCATGCTTTGTCATCAAATCTCCTCCTTGTGTTGCTTTGAGGCTAGAAATTCCGATTCTTACTTTGATGTGTATGACCTTCACATGAGTGATGGTTTCTTGGACTTCTCCCTCTTCCTTTGTGACCTCTTCCTATTCCTCTGCCTCTCCTTCTACTGAAGGAGAATTGTGTTTTGAAGGCATTGGCTATTGACTCATCTTCTAGATGTAGTCTGGTCTCATGTGACAATAGAGAACCCATTAGTTCATCTGTTGAAAAATTTGGCAGAGCTTTGGATTCAAGGATGGCTATAACAACCATCTCAAATTTATTTGGAAGACTTTTGATGACTTTCTCAACAATCCTTTGATATGGGATGGCTTCACCAGTCAACTTGATTCGGTTCACAATTCCCATGACTCTGGTCATAAATTGATCAACATTTCTAGACTCCGTCATTTTTAAGGTCTCAAAATGTGTCCTCAAGGTCTGCAACTTGACTATTTTGACATTTTTATTTCCCTACTAGGTTGTTCTTAGGATGTCCCATACGTGTTTTGAGGTAACAAAATGTGTGATTTTTGAGAAAATGGAGTCATCTACTATGTTCTGAATCCAAAACTTGGCCTTATTCTCTCTCTTCCTCTATTCTTCCTGAGTATTTCTCTGTTGATTGGTCATGGTATCTAGATCTACTGGATATGGCTCCACATAGCCATGATCCACTAGATCCCAACACTCCTATGCTTGCAAGAATGATCTCATTCTAAGAGACCAAAATTCATAGTTCTTCCCAAGAAGAATTGGCCCTTGTGTTGACCCTAAATTGGTAGAGGTGGCCATTTTTTTTGTAAAAAAAAGTTCAAAGAAAAAAATATGAAAATAATTTTGGTGCCCTTTCTAAGGGATAAAAAATCACGTCTGATTAAGAAAAACGTGGGACAATTTCCAGTAGAAAAAAATACTAGTCTGTTCGAGGGGATAACACGCGGAATTTTTTTTTCGATATAAACCACCAAAAACTCTTGAGCATTGAAATCAAGCTTTGCACCCACATATTACTTTCTTCATTGGAGGAATAACCTTTAGATTCAAATGCTTGCCTTCTTTTCTCTACTTGAGTTGTGTGATGAATAGCTTGTTGATCACAATGAAAAAGAACAGTCGCTCTTGTGTTGTTTTCTATTTGAGATTTTCTCTTTTCTCTTGTGTTGTTTTCTCTAACTTTGAGTTTGATGGGATCCAGTCCCTTTGGAAGCTCTATGATCCCTTTAGTTTGGGCGTATTTGGCAGCTTGTGGAGATTGCTTCAACCTCACAAAATTTTTACACAGGCACACTCCTGCATAGAACTCCCTCAGTGTGCAATCTAGGGTGTGTGCGCTCTTTCCAATGCCAACGACTTACACTCTATGTGTTGGCCAACAAGGTGTCACGATACCATAAAAATGTGCAATGCTAAATGGAATGCAATATGGGCACACACTCCAAAAGTTTTAAGAACCAGTGAGGAAATTCTCAAGAATTGACAAATGGGCTTTGAGCATAAATTCCTCGATTCAAAGGTGATTAGGGATCGATTTGTTGTCAAACCACAATCCTGGTGCGCACTCTTGTGATCCACCCTTGTGGAGTGTGCGCTCTTGTGATGGGTGCGCTCTTGTGTATGCGCAAAAACAAATTGAGTTTACGTCACAAGCTCTGATGCTTCCACACGCTCTGATGCATCCTCGTGCTATGATGCCTCTCACGCTCTTTTGAGAAGACTACTCTCCAAGCATTGTGGAGAGTCTTACCTCTAGTTCTCTGATACCATGAGAAATGAAGAGACTGTGCGAAGATACCAAGAAGCTGCATAGACAAACATGAAATTTCTCGGACAGATAGCATACGACAAAAAGAAAGGAATGTGAAGAGCACATACATATTAGATGATAGCCAAAGCTTATACAGAGGAAACATAAAAACCAAATCAAGAAGATAGAAGGAAATCCTAACAAATGGTACAACTGGCTAGAACAACTGGCACTGTACAGTCACGTGTTGTTGAGGTTACAACTAACATGTGACGTGGTGGCTTAGGAGCCGCTATAAGAGGAATCCATGAATTCTTGTGACCAGGCTGGAATTTGACGTCCCACTGGAGGTATTTTTTTATTTGAACCAATATTTGACATGTGGATAATAAATCCACATGTCATTATTTACAGACATCAAAATACCAGAAACGTCAAATTGATGTTTAACTGTGTAGATTTCCCGTCAAAATTTGTTGTAGGTACTTATACATTAGAGGCTTATAAGTATATATTGCCTAGGTTAATAACTATAATTCATGGCTTCAACCTTCAAGGAACTAGATAGGGGCAGAGTCGTGGCATTATTGTTGATGGCACCTGGACAGTGTGAGTTGTGGGAGTAAATGGACACCCAAATTCCAATGCTCCAGCATGGGTCTTCTTCACTTCAGCCTCCAACTTTTCTCTATGAGTGTTCTTTCCAAGTCTTCTACTGGTTGGTTGGAGCTTGGAGATCGGATCTGCTCAACATAAAATTTATGACAATGTTTATGACAATGAAATTTAAACATAATATACAAAATATTTTGACATTTATGATTTTGGGTAAAACAAAGTCATGAAAAAAATTTGCTTGTGAGTGGGATTTCCAAGTCTTCGCATAAAATTTATGACACTGAAATTTGAACATAATATACAAAATATTTTGACATTTATGATTTTGGGTAAAACGTGAAGTGACAATCATGAAAATAAATTAACCCTCCAACTTTGTTGTGTGAGTGTGATTTCCAAGTTTTCTATTGCTCATGGTTGAAACTTGGAGATCAGATCAGCTCAACATAAAATTTATGACAGTGAAATTTACACATGATATACAAAATATTTTGACATTTATGATTTTGGGTATAACTTGAAGTGATAGTCGTGAAAATAAATTAACCTTCATCAATTTTTTTATTCTGTGGGGTGAGGATTCAGGAACCAGGCAACATCCATGGAATAATTACAGAATCTGTTCTTGGATAACTAAGAAACAACCAAAATACATGAGTTGTTTATTGAAAGCTTCTCACTCAAAACACATTCAAGAATAAATTTTCTTCTCTTTAAACTTTATTATATAAAATAAAACACATTTTTTTATTTTTTTAACTTTTAATTCTCAAAGTCACAAGTTCACCAAAACCTTTTCAAAAACCCTATATATATAATAAAATATAATTTTTTCTTATATTTAAAACTTTTAACTCACAATTTCACACTACAAACTCTATGCACGGCAATGACTTCAAAACCTTATAAAAATCCTATATATAAAATAAAATACATATTTTCCTTATATTTAAAACTTTTAACTTTCAAAGTCATAATTTCACACTACAAAACCTTATATTTAAAACTTTTATCTTTCAAAGTCATAATTTCACACTGCAAACTCTATGCATGGCAATGGCTTGATATCCTCGTACTTTCGTACTTTTGAGTTTGTGAATAAACAAATCGCCACCATAAAAATGGCTCATCCTACGCAATGGATGAGGATAAAAAGATATATTCCATGAGATGGAACTGGCGGGGTGAGTCTGAATAAACGACAAGGAGTTGCAGTGCAAATGTATCAGCCAATTGGATAAGTTTGCTTAACTCTATTTCGAAGAGGCACTTACATTGTGGATTCTCCTGTCCATCCATCGATATCAGCTTTACAGGACACATAAATTCCACACGCCAATTGATTAAGTTAGTTTGAAGAGGCACTAACTTTGAACTTTCTCCTGTCCCTTCATCGCTCTGTGTTTGATTTTCCTTGCACTTACCTTCCAATAAAAAAGCTCCCATAAAGACGGAGCGTGGAATTTAGTGTCACTACTCTAAAACACTGTATAACTCGTTTCCCGATCCAAATGTTGGACTGTTTTGAAAAGCCAAAAAAATATTAAAAGAGAACAATTTTGATGAACAACACAGAACCATCAGTAAGGTAAGTTTGTAAGATTGGCCCACTGCAGTAAGGCATTGTTTCATTGATGGTTAATCCTTTCTTCCTTTAATCTTCTGAGCTTGCATGAGGTGTTTTTAAGAAAGGGTTTTATAAAATAACATTAATTTACATTTTGTTGTAAATTATTTTTTAATGTTTTCAAAATTTGAAAAATAGAGTAGTTATAAAGAATAACAACTATCAATAACCATTTTATAAAAGTGGTTGATATATCTTTATGAGTTTAGTTTGGAAAAGTGGAAAATGGGGTGGATGGACCTATATCAACTATTTTTATAAAGTGATTGTTGCTAGTTGAGGATAGACATGCCTTAGAGGAGGACCATTTATATATATATATATATATATATATATATATATATAAAGTAAGAATTCTACATATTACCTTTCATGGAGCAAAATTACATTATCATCAATGATAACAGGGATTTGCTTGAGTTGAATTGCCCCAAGGGGAAAGCAATTCAGCTTAGCTTTGTCTATGTATTCAATATTTAAAATTAAACATAGTTTTATGAATTGCCTCATGGGGAAACCAATTCGACCAAATCCTCCATTAAAACTATAAGACAAAAAAAGAAATTGTCTAAAGTAAAACAAAAATTGATTGTGCTGAGCTTCCAAAATACTGAAACAATTGAGAGAGTAAAACATGCATGATGACACCTATAAGTCTGATACGTCTTAAGGATGTGTGTTCGTCTTTTTTGTGACAACGGTTTGGGTAGGTAGAGCAAGAATCGACTCTGAAGTAGCTGGGGCATCAATTGCTTATCCTGGAGTATGCAGTTAGCATAGCAATGTAGCAAGCAGAGATTTAATACAGTCCTAGACCCTGCTGACACCCCATTTGGGGGGCTATCAGTGTTGAGAGCTCGAGTAATACAGTCCTGGAGGATGGGGCGATCATTGTGGGTGGGGGATATGCAGATGATATTTGATCCTTCTAGAGCCACCCCAATATTGGATAACTTTTCGGCTATCTGATTGGCTCTTCGCCGAACATGCGAAGGAATGAGAGATGAGTGAGGCTTAATGAGAGCTGCAATGGCATTTAGTCTTGTGGTAAGATGCCAACAGGGAGAGATTTTGTCGAGGTTAGCCCCGTTAATAATTTTGGCAAAAAGGCTGAGCATGATTTGAGAGTCCCCCTCGACGATCAACTTATGGTTCCCGTGTTCTTGAGCAATATGCAGTCCTTTCCCAAGTCCCCATAGCTTCGTAGTGTTGTTTGTGTTATGTCCTATGTTTCCCACAGTAATACTCATAATGTTTCCTTCGTAGTTGCGTAGTACCACTCCGAACCCAACAGGGCCTGGATTACCTTTGGATGCCCCGTCAAAATTTATCTTGACAAAACCTAGAGAGGGAGGGGACCAATGCATGGGGCTGCCTATAGTCTGGAAGCTTTGAAGTTTCCTGGGTGTATGAAGGTTGAGGTTGATGATTCAGTAGTCCAAGATGTTCTTTTCTTAGGGAGGGAATGACATGTCCTCCTCTTTCCAGGGATGCAGGTGGATGATTTATCTGATGTTGTCATCTATGTGATTCCAAACAGTCCGCCACGCAAGATGAGTTGAGTGGAAGATCATCCTGTGACGTTCTTTCCATATCTACCAGAGGATGAAACCCGAAAGTAGCTACCAAATATGGTTGAGAATGGGAGAGTAGAAAGTTGAGTCTCACCATTCTTCTAAGGTTTCCCTCAGGCCTTCTCGATTGCAATTTGTTATGTGCATGAGAATGGCGCATTGGTCCCAAATTTGTGAACTATAGGAACAAAGGTTAAGCATGTGATTTTAGGATTCTGAGTCTTCCAGGCATAGAGGGCAGATGGATGGCCTAACAAAGCCTCTTTTAGTTAGATTGTGCCAAGTGAGGATGCCTTTATGAGAAACAAGCTAGAGGAAAGTACTGATTTTTGGCTAATTTTTTATTCTCCATATTTTCTCCCAGACGTGCTCTTGTGGCAAGAGGTGGGTGGAAATATTGATGTCATAAGCTTCTTTGATGGTGAAGGTGCCCCTCGATGAGTGCCCCCATCTTAGGATGTCTTCTCCTTGAAGAATTTTCATTTTCCGGGAGATGATTAGCTCATGCCAAGGATGAAGATCCACGTGCACTGGTATATGGAGTTTCATGTGGGTGGACTTCCAGTGGTGCTAGGTTGCCCCAGGGGAGTTCTCTTGCCAATAGTCTGCGACTTTGATTAGACCTTCCTGTGTGGTAGGGGATATAAAGTGTTTTGCCAAAGGATCTTTCTCTAGAGAAGGCCATTGGTGCCAGGAATCATTGCAAAAGGAAGTTGTTCTTCCATTTCTCACTTCCCAGAAGGCGTGGTTGCAATTAGGGAGTGGTTTTTCTTGGCAGCATTCCAAATCAAGGAGCGTGAGGATTTTTCATTCCAACAGATTAAGTGCTTCTCTGCAATGTTTGGAGCATATTTCTTTCTCTAGAGTCAGGTCGAGAGGTCTTTGGGTCTCTTTAGCCACTACCACCAGATCTTGTCATTGAGAACTTTAATGAGAGTGGTTGGGTCCTATAGACCAATCACGCCAGCTAGCTTGGGTCTGAAAATATTGTCCCAACTGATCAGTGCCATTTTACGATCATTCTTGGCCCCTTTCCAGAGAAAGTTTCTTTGTAAGGTTTTAATGGCGGTTAAAATGCAACTAGGAGCCGCCAGCGAGGAAAAGGAGTAAATGGGTAGGCTTTGAAGGATAGACTTGAGAAGGATGAGATGAATAGGAATATTGAGCATGTGAAATGTCCAAGAATAGAGTCTTTTAGTCAGGGAGGAGAGGAGCCCCTCCCATGAGTTGTTTCAGAGAGCTTTGTTTATAAGGGGAATGCCAAGATATTTGGATGGAAGGGAGCTACATGTGAAGCCCAGGAGGTTGGTAATGTGAAGTTGGACAGGCATCGAGGTGTTAAAGAAGAAGATCTGGGATTTTTCTCATTTGATATCCATTCCTGAGGCTTCACAAAAATTTTGGAGAATAAGGAGGATTTTCAAAGCTTCTCAAACAGTTGGGGAGCCTAGCATTAAGGTGTCGTCGAAAAATTGCCTGTGGGAAAGAGGGGGATCTAAGCCATGTAGGGGGAGTCTTGTTAGGGATCTATCAACTATATAAACTTTAATGGACCAACTTAACCCCTTTTCCATAATCATGAAAAGGAAAGGGGATAGGGGGTCCCCTTGTTGAATTCCATGGAAAGGAGAGAAGGGGTAGGAAGGCACATCATTTATCAGAAAAGAGAAAAAAGTGTAGGAAGTGAGATTTAGAATCCAATCAGTCCAGTCAGGGTCAAAACCAAAAGCCAACAAAACGAATTTCATGTAGGCCCAACTCAACTTATCAAAAGCTTTAAAAAGATCTAGCTTTAGTAACATACCTGGAGTTCCTGTACTTTGGAGGGAGTGGATGACTTCATGCGCAAGGATGATGTTGTCCAGAATTTTCTTGCCTTCGACATAACCTTATTGCATGGGAGGGATGATGAAGGGAAGGAGGGGCTTGAGTCGTCGGGAAATCACTTTTGTTAACAACTTATAAATAACATTGCAAAGAGAAATTGGTATGAACTGCTTGGGGTGAGAGAGTCATTCTTATTTGGGAATGAGGGTGAGGAAAGTGGAGTTGAGGGAGGGGATAACCTGCCCATAGATGTGAGAGTCCTCAATGATTTCCAAAACCTTGTCCTGTATCATGGGCCAAGATAAGTGGAGAAAATCCATCGTGAAGTCGTCCGTACCCAAAGCTTTACCTTCAAGAGTGTCTTGCAAAGCGAGATCTACTTCTTCAATCATGATTGGTCTTAACAAAGCTTCATTTTTTTCCTAAGTGATGATGTTTGGAATGTGCCATGTGATCTTTTCTATTGCAGGAGTTTTGTCACCAGGGAGATCAGACAATAGGTCTTTGTAGTAAGAGGCTACTTCTTGCTCGATATCTTCATGTTGTTGTAGCGTTTGACCTTATTCCATGACCAAGTTAGTGATTCTATTGATGTGTCTTTGTTGGATGGTTTATCTTTGAAAGACCTTGGTGATTCACTCCCCCTCTTGAAGCCACTAAACTTGAGACTTTTTCCTCAACAAAATTTCCCCTTGAGTTCACCTTTCCTTCAGCTGTTATTTGACTAAAGTTTCACTCTCTTTGAGTTCGACCGTGAGACCATGATTTCTGATTTGGATTCGGATGAGCTCCATTTGATCATTAAGATTCCTTTGGGCCTCAAATATGTTGCCAAAATTTTGTTTATTCCAGAGCTTGAGTTGTTGTTTGAAATTTTTTAATCTTTGCTGAAAACAGAACATCTTGGAGCCATATGGGATGGTTGCTTCCTTCCACTAGGTTGGGGCCAAGGCTTGGAACCCTGGATGCATGAGCCAAAAATGCTCGAATCTAAAAGGCTTGTGCCCTGGGGTGCTTGAAATATCCAGTGAGAGCTGGATCATCCAGTGATAAGAGATAGAGGTGTCCAAGATGTTGGCAACCAGGTAGAGGCCATCGAACAAGAGGGATTCAGAGATGAGGAATAGATCAAGGAAGCATGCTACCTGTTGGGACCATGAGCGTCGATTTTTCCAAGTAAAGTGGTCATTTTGGGTTTCCAAATCTATAAGACAGGGCTTGTCAATTAGTGCTTGAAAGAGCCCACTTTCTGCCTCAATTCTACGAATTCCCCCTCTTTTCTCGTCTAGGTTGCAGATCATATTGAAGTCACCGCCCGATATCCATCTATGGTCTTTGGTGCGGGTAGCTAGCCATTCCAGATTCTGAATGAATTTTAGCTTGTCCCCCTGAGTGGCTGGGCCATAAACATTGGTGAGGTATCCTGGCTTATTTGAGCCAATAATCCTGTAATTCACTGAAATTGTCCATTTAGTGGAGAATAAATTCTCCAAAATCACAGAGCTAGGGTTCCAGAGAATGGAAAAACTGGAAGTCGCACCTGCAGAGTAGATTGTCATTATTTTCCCTATTTTCCACCATTTGGAGAGGATTTGAGTCATTTCTTATCCTGCACATTTTGTTTTCTGAAGTAAAAGAATGTCTAGTTGTTCGGCTATGATACGATCTTGTAGAAGCCTTTGCTTTCTACGACTGTAGAGATCTCGTATATTCCAAGAGATGGGCTTCGTGATGAGGATGGGGAGGGGAAAGGGGGAAATATATCAAAGATGAGATATATCTGACCTGAATTTATCATGAAGTGGTCGATTTCCTGTATGAGTCTTTGGGTTGATTTCCTCCCTCTTCTCTTTTCTTCCTTCTGAGGCTTGCATGATTCTTGTTGTGGGATTCTTTGGATTCCCAATCCCGAAGTAGATCTGGCTACAGAACCTGCTGAGGAGTTGAGAAATACCTTCTGGACTTTGAGCAGCTAGTCCGGTGGGATAGTATACAAATCCTTCTTGTGATAATATTGTTCTAGATGGTCCAAGTATATTCCCACA
>JASDQU010186144.1:0-13571 GCA_032191745.1 Picea mariana | reverse complement strand
CGTTGCTCTTGAACATGACACCCCCTATTCATCATTTGAATCTGGGTTGGGAAATCCATTTGTCTCTCGTTCAACTTGCTACAAGGTCATATCTTGGGTCATCTTTGAGTCAGTGATGCCAAGTCCTTGGTCATGTCGTTCATATGTTCAAGAGAAGTTGACACGAGCCCTCTATTGAGTTGGCCATATGTAGTTGTCCATTCTTACTATGTCGACGTTCCTTGTGTCCGTTTCGACCCAATTCATACTTTGTTTCATCCTCAAAATCTATTACTTATTTCGTGTCATTGATGGGGGATACATCAAGGCCCTCCTGTGACGATTCTTGTTTTGTCGACTCCAACTCATTATCCGAAAATGAGACTAATAAATCATTTAGTACCTTGGAACCTGCATGCCTTAATGGTAGGTCTCTTTGCTTTCGACAGGGGTTTCACATCATTGATCCCTGATCGAGAGATTCCACCGTGTGCTCGAATTCAGCTCATTCATTCACATTCATTCAGATTGTACTTCGATACCTTGGGAGTCATTGAAATCAATGGTGATTTCCCTTGCACTTGTTAAAAGTTTTCATCAATGACCGGTAATAAAGTGGTTTCTACCATGTTCGACTTCAGCACTTGTAATCACATGGCTAGATTCATATTTTCAGGTGACGGGATTGAAGACCTTGGGTCTCATCTTTTTGATCCAGGCTACAATGGAGTATGTATGATTTGTATCGGCACATAGATCCACTTTGTATGTCATGTGGCTATGTTGTCTTAATTCAAGTCTTCTCGCATAGATCCACAGTGTATTCCTGGTGGATATGTAGCATTTTGACGGCATGGATCCACAGTGCATGATTGGTGGCCATGACCTACGTTTATGATTCCATTCATTTGTGATCTGAGCATGGGAATGCCTACCTCAGAACTGGTATTATATGTTGCAGATGCTTTGTTGTTTACAGGTTTCCGATTAGGTGTGCTCCTTGTTTCTGACACACACACACATTTTACAAAGTATTTCGGCTGTCATAAGTTCTGGCCTCATACTTTGGGGGGAATTCTGTTACACATGATTTTGGTCACTCTGGTGATGTCTGTACAAGTGATGTATTCAAGCTCCCACAAGGACTTTTTGCCTCAGAAAAGTGACTGTTGTCTTCTTCCAAAAAACACATTTTTAAGATGAGTTCGCAGGCTGCCTATATTACAGGGTGTTAAAATCCTTCATTATCGCAGGCAACCCAAACTTAGGGTGCGAACTATTTGCAGTCTGTTCTATAGGTAGGGTGTGAACCCGTTTCAAAGCTTGGAAAAGAGAAGAGGTCACGAAGATTCTAGAAGGGAATCTTCTAGAAAATGAGTTGGCATTCGCATGGTTGGCATCCTACTGACTTCTCAGATTTAGTGGGATCATCCTCATCCATTTAACCATCTCTCCTTCTCCTATATATTGNTCTATCAAGTTGTATTGGATCTTATTCATGCAAATGTAGAGCAAGTGTGTTTGTTGGAACCAAGGGTCATTGAAAGGAAGCTTGCAACATCCAGGCGATCTGGTTGTATCTTCTACTTTCATTTAACATAATACAACAACATGTCCCTTTCCCATAAAATCACTCTTATTTTATTGCATAACTCCTTGATCATATGCATAGGTTGACATTGAATATACTTTGCTATCTTCACTTTGGTTGGTTTGTGTTGTCTTGGACCTGATTTCACAAGAGCACCAGAGTGAAGTGGGAACAATAGAGACCTAAGGAAGCGATATAAAGGTATGTCACTCATTCCTCCTTAGTAGTAGATTCAATGACTGCAACTTAGAAAAAGAGTCATGTCCTGTCCTGTTTTGTTCTAGATCTAGGTGGATCTAGGGAGATCTGTTAGTGTCCGCACCTACCGATTTATCCGATAAGAGGGTGTCTGCCCCACAATATCGTCCATGTGCAACATTATAGGTGTGATGTGAAATGATGTGTTCAGTTGTGGTATTGTGTGGACTGTATCACGCTCACCTTCTTCCAGTCTTTCTCCTGTCTATGATGCTGATGGCCCTATTCCCATGCTGCTTCCCACTATCTGCGCTTCCACGATCTACTTGAGGAACTGTCACATGTCTGCCATCTCCTCTTGATTTCTATCCCTATGGTGCACAACATTGTCAAAATCCTCAGATATACAATCTTTAACCATTCGAGCTATCATATCTGCATCATCCTCCATGATCGTGTATTCTGGAGGTGTTCTTTGCACCTTCATCTTCTTGCGCGCCCATCCTATATGAGTGGCTAGCCTCTTAGTCAAGCCTGGTTCTTGTGGATTGGGACTTGGTGTCATCGCTTCTGCTGCCTCGGCCTGTTTCTACTGCACTTGGTCTGACTACGTATTATTCTTCTTCCCCTTCTCGGTCCTTGTCTTAACCATCCCTTCATCTTTCTGCTTGGTTTTTGTTTGGCCCGTCCTCCATTTATTGGGCATCATGACTTCTTGAGGCTGTGTTTCTCCCTACCCTACCTCCTCCTCTGCTATTTTTGTATGTATTTCTTGGGTGAGGACTGGAATCTTCCACTCGTCTTCCCAGTCTTTGATCACCATGTCGATGTCACCCTCCGTGATATAGTAGCACATTTGTAGCCACTTATTATTGGATTCCTTCCATGCCTGTATCCACATCGCATCTCATGTGGCCTTGAAGTTGGTGATGTCTCGATACTATTGGACAACCTGTGGTGTTATTCTCCACATGTTGGAGATGGCCTTCTGTAGGTCATGAAGGTATCCTTCGAATACAACTACGTTCATTTTATTTTTCTTGGCATTTGATGTGATGCCAAGTGATAAATACCTTGCTCCACAATTCATCTTGGGTCTAGTGCCAAAGAATGTGTAATTCAGTTCCTTCCATCTCGTGATAGCTATCAACATGAGTAGTGAAATTATGTTCCTAGATCCTGCACATCCTTGCAATCATCCATAAATAAGTTCAAAAGATAGGGTGCCCAACTAACTGTGCTATCCTCGACATACTGAGATGCAACCGTGACAACCCTATCTTAAACTTCCTCCTCGCGACATTTCCTCAGCAGTTTGAAGGACAAGATTTTTGCGGCCATTTGTGTTGCGACATCATTGATCCTCTTGATGATGTTTCCTCACATCCCCCTATCAATATTGTATTTCTTATTCATCTCCTCTGTAAGTGCTTTCTCCTTTGTCTTATCATCGATAAATTATGTGGGATCCATGCCCCAGGATGTCAACCCTGTAAAGTCCACAATGAGCTCTACGTCTATCGAGACAAGCTTGTCCAACCATATATCCCTGCCATGTGTGACTGCCATCAGTTGTTTGACACAATTGTTTGCGTACTGTCCTTTGCCAAAGTGTGGTAGATCTAGAAAACCTAAAATCCCTATTTTCTCCAATCCTGTTGCCCACTGGAGTGGTTGATCAATCGGTTCCCCAACCACATTTACTCCCATAGTCTGTAAGTATACTCTCTTTGCAAATTCCGAGAACTTGTCTATGTATGTTACATTGTGGTCCGAGTATTTGAGCTTCTTGATATGACCCAACAAGTTTGGTTTCACCTATACCCCATCTTGATATACGCAAAAAAACAAGGGTTGTGACGGGTTGCTTGCGAGGTGACCTAGGTACCTGCTTCTTATATTTCTTCGGTAGTGGTTGGCTCAAGGTTCCAGCCGCCATCGTTTTTACTTTGGAATACCATTATGGCCAACCTGTGACATCTTCTACTATTCCTTTTGGTGGGTGGTCTAACACGATTGTTTGAGATTCGTCTGGCTCGACTGCTGCTTCCTGATTCATCATCGTTCCATTGACTCTCAGAGCTGCTTTGGTGTTCTTTGGTTGCACCTCCTTAAGGGTTTCTGCATCCTGGTTCTATTGCTCCTGTGCCTTTGTTGACATATCTACATTCATTCCCTCCAATGCTGGCTATTGGGTTTCTTCCACCATGGGCATGGGGTTCACTGGTGTTGTATCTGGTGATGGGATTTCATCGAGATTGACGATCTCCGACGGCTGTTGTTCACATTCTTCCAATTTTACCCGTGCACTGGTTCTAAATCTAGGTTGTCTGACAGTCTGGCTTGCTTCTGAATTCTTTGGTGGTGCCATGGTGGTGATTTTTGATCATTTTTTGAGTTTGAATGGTCTCTATTGCCTCTGTGAACCCCGCTCTATGCTCCTTAGCCTCTATCGCTCTCTGTCTCTTCTCCCTTCTTCACAATAACTTGTTTTCTCCCTTGTCTGTGTTTTGTATGGTCATCACATGAATCTTGTCAAACACACTACCTTTAATATGGATTCAATGAACCTCTGGTTCCTTCATACCTTCCATTACTCTCCCTTGGCATCTCTAGTTGGCGCGATTAATGCAGCGTCCCTTCGGTCCTTTCCGACATTCAATTCCATATAACTTCATCGTTTCGTACTACTTTTATCATCTTTTCTTTTCTTGCTAGTTTCCATCGTGACCTGGCCGTTAGTTTTGTCCTCGTCGAGTTTGTATTCCTAAGTGTGCATGCTCCTTCTCCCTTCGGTGCACTGTACCTCTGTTGGTACCGTTTAGTATCCCATTTTTTTTACTGCGTTGTGTCTTTCAGTTTGTGGGTGGTAGATTGTCCTTGTACAGTTTCAGTCGTCTCCCATTGATCATCCCTCTGAGTTCTATGCCTGCTAAGTCTTTCAACTGTACAACTCCTACATCTGTGACAGTTTTTACTTCCTACAGTCCTAACTAATGAATTCTGAGCTTTCTTGGGTGTTGAAATGATTTGTTGTCATACATCAATACTAGATCTCCTTCCTTGAAGGTTTTCTTCTTGATGTGTCTATCATGCCAAGTTTTGTCTCTTGATTTCTGAACTTGTTGGTGAAACCCTGCTAAGATCCAATCTTCCTCCATGGTCATTAACTGATTTAGTCGCTCATGTACTGCACCTCGTTCCGTCATGTGTGTAATTGCTACTACGATCAAAATGGGTACCAAAAATTCTAATGGCACTACTGCTTCTTGGCCATATACCAGTTTAAATGGTGTATGCCCTGTTATCTTCTTGCACGTGGTATTATATGCCCATAATACTGCTAGTATTTTGAGGTCCCAATAATCCCTGTTGACATTACAGATCTTTGTCAATGCATTCTCAAGGATCTTGTTAAATGCTTCTACTGTGCCATTTGCCTGTGGGTGATATGGTGTGCTCTTCTGATGATGAACTTCAAACCCTTCAGTCATAGCATTGATAGTGTTGTTAATGAAGTGCATGCCTTGGTCACTCATCAAAACTCTTGGGCACCCAACTCGAGTGATTACTTGTTCAAACAGAAAGTGTGTTGTTGTTTCTACGCTACAATCCTTCACCAGTGTTGCTTCCGTCCATATTGTCAAGTATTCTATTGCGGTGATAATATACCTTGCTCCTGTTTTTTTTGTTGGTGGGTTGATTGGTCCCACAAATTTATTTCCCATTTATCGAATGCCTGCAATGTTACCTGTGGTCATAATGGCATCTCATCCCTTCTATTGGGCTTACCAACCCTTTGGAAGACATCACGTCTCTGGCAGTACTCCTTCGAGTCTTTGTGAATGGTCGACCACCATAGTTCTGCATGCAATACCTTCTGCGTGGTATCTTTACCTGCATAATGTACTCCCGCTATTCCCTCATGGGCTTCTGTTAAAATTCTTGGTCTTTCGTGTTCTAACACATATCTTCGCAAGATGCTATCTACACCCATTTTATATAAGTGTCCCGTGATCAGTTGATAGTCTGCAGCCCAGACTACCAGGTTTTTATTTTGCATGGTGTTATATTCCTGTAGCGCAATACTCGTGCTCAAGTAATGAATGATATCTGCAAAGTAATTGTCAGCGATCTAGACTGAAAATAACCATGCCTCTGGGAAATTGTCCTATAAATTCGTAGGTTCTTCCCCGTTTGTGACCCTTGATAGGTGGTTAGGTCCTGCATGCAATTTTCCTGGCTTGACTATGAATTCAAAGTCAAATTATTGAAACAATAGTAACCATCGAAAGATTCTCCCCCCAACACTGGCTTGTTGACTAGGTATTTCAGGGTTAAGTGATCTATGAACATCTTAAAGTGTTTCCCCCACAAGTAATTTCTGAATTTCTGTAGTGCATAGATCATAGCTAGGCCCTCCCTCTCTATGGTGTTATAGTTCTATTTTGATTTTGAGAGCTTTCTGCTCGCAAATGCTATAGGGTGATCCAAGTCTCCCGCTCCTGGCTGCGCTAAGATAGCTCCAAGTGCTATGGCTGATGCATCGACATGTACGTGAAATATCTTTTCCCAGTCTGAAAATACTAGTAGTGGCATGATGACCATCTTTTCTTTCAACGTATCCAAGCCCTGTTGACAATCTTCGTTCCATTGAAACTTTGTATCTTTTCTTAACAATTTTTCTATTGGCATGGTAATCTGCGTGTATCCTTTGATGGAGTTTCTATAGTATCATGTGTGTCCCAATGTTGCTCTTAGCTGATAGACTATTTTATGTGGTGGCAAGTTAACAATTACTACAATCTTTGTAGGATCTACTAGTAAACCCTATTTGCATACTATATGGACCAATAGTATTCCAAATAGTGTTTTGAATATACATTTTTTTATGTTTAATGATATCTGGCACTGCCTACATCTTTCTAACATCATCCGTAAGACCTCTACATGGTATTTCAACAAACTATAGACTATCCAATCATCCAGGTATACTTCTAGAAACTGGTGGATGAATTCCTTAAATGCGATGATGACTACATATTTTATGTTTAATGATATATGGCACTGCCTACATATTTCTAACATCATCCGTAAGACCTCTACACGGTCTTTCAACAAACTATAGACTATCCAGTCGTCCAGGTATACTTCTAGAAACTAGTGGATGAATTGCTGGTGCATTCTTCAGTCGAAACGACATGACTGTGTACTGGTAGGATCCCCATTCTGTCGCAAACATGGTCTTGTATCTGTCTTCCTATGCTATCTTGATCTGGTGGTAGCCTGAGAATGCATCAGTGAATGAATAAGCTTCATGTCCTCCTATGTTCTCTAACACTTCATCTGTGAAAGGTGTAGGGAATGGGTCATGTAGGCATGCATCGTTCAACTTCCTCAAGTCGACGCATATCCTTATCCCTCCTTGTTTTTTTTCCTGAACTACCATCAGGATTATCCATTTTGATTCTTCCACTTGTTCTATGATTCCAGCTTCAAGCATCCCATCGATGTCAACTTTGACTTTCTGCTTATATATTGGGTTCAGTCTGTATGGTCGCTATCTGATTGGTCTCGCTTCAGGTATGAGTGGTATCTTCATCTCTCCTAGCTCTCCTCCTATACCCTTAATCTCTGTAAATGTTGTGGGAAATAGGTCATTGTACTCATGCAATAACTCTGTTATGCTTTCTACTATCTGCTCATCCTAGTAATCTCCAATGCTGGCCATTTTGGGATTCTCAACTATCCCAATGTTGAATTTCTTTACCTTGATCGGTGCGGCAATAAGTTTTGATTCTATGGGTGGACCCTCCACTTCTCTTTCTCCCTCTACTTCTTCGATCTGAATATCACGTAGATCATCTTAATGTGGTGCTTCCTCTTGCACATGGTAACATGACAACAATTCTTTGACTGTCTGTTTGTTCCACTGTTGTTCTTCTATTATGAGTTCGACTTCTGGTTCTTTGATGAATATAACTCCTCTTATCTGTTTAAAAGCTGCATCTATGTTGGGGTTCTTATGCTTGAATGAGAAAGTGACTGTAAAATTTTGTTGCAATGTTGTCCAGGTCACAGTTCCTTTGCACAGTTCCTGGTCTGTATACCAGTTTGTTGGTATTACCTCTAGAGTGTGTATGAAATGATGATTCCATTCCTCCGGGGGTGTCATTTTCGATAGCGTTCTACACTTTTCCAAGTGTTCCACTGGTGCACCCTGTCCATCATACTTCTATTGTTTGTTATTTTGTTGTTCTGCACTGAACCTTATGTGTAGTAACCACTTACATTGGTACCAATATGTGATTTTCTCTTTGTGTGCGCCCCACCATCTTGCAGGTGTGGCCTTGAGTGCTATATCAAGTGCTAAAAGTTTCTGATTCTCTAAACATTCATCTTCAAATTGTGCCAAAAATGTTTCCAAACCGTTTATTCTGTGGAAACTGGGTGGTTCCCTTATCTCCGTGCCTACCCATCTTACTGCGCGGTCTATTTGTGCACATCTTCTCGTGGAAACTTCGTGTAGCCTTTGTTTCCAATTATGTAAACTGTTATCTGAGTCTGTCTCACATGAAGTAATGCTCTGCCAACTGAATATCCCATATGCAATTGGGTTTAGATAATATTCATCGCGTGTAGTTGTTCTATACAACTGGTTGATTTTCTCTAAGTCTAGGGAAGTGGGCTCTACAAACATTTCCCCTTCTGATGGGTCTAATGGCGCGATGAACTTGTATTCACCTGACTCAAATGTCATTTTTCTTGTCTTCAGATTTATTATGGCCTGGTTGTCAAATGCCCAATCGAAACCAAGCAATGCTGGATATGGTGTTGTGTCATCCACTATTTCAATGACTTCAAAATCTGCTTTAGTGCACACTCCATCCAGTTCTACTGTCACTCCTTTCAGTCTACCGATTGGTATAACTATGTGTTGGTTTGTTAATTTCATTTGAACAGGTGAATATCCTAATGTGGGCTCTCCCATGCATTGCCATGTCTTCTTTCGTAATACATTTACTTCAGATCCTAGATTCAGTATGATATCTACCATGTTGAAATCTTCAATATTGGAATTCATTCTGAACTCCCTACTCATTTTTCTCCTTATATGTAGGTGATTGACTATTTTCTGTTCTAGGTTTCCTTTCGTCTCTACACTACATCTTTATAATATGTTTTGAAATAGTTTGACAGATGATGGATCACTTAATACTTTTATACATGATTTCAAAAAGCCTTTGATTGTACTTACTTGTCCCATGGGTTGCATTTCGTTGGTATGATCCAATAATGGAGGCATCTTGTACTCCGGTGCTTCCTTGCTTTGTTGTGTAATTGAAGTCGACACCATGTATTCCTTCTGAAATTCTTGTCTGGTTTGCTTAAATATCTCCTTCTCCTTCTGCGCGTTGAACTGCTTCCTTGGTTCGACGTTCTTCTTCACCCATTGGTGTTGTACTAAATCTTTTCAAACTACGTCATCCCCTATTTTAGCTCCTCCACGGGTAACTATGTTTATGTTCCATATTTCGTCCCTCTCTTCGGCTGAAATCCATTGAACATTCTGGTTGCTCTGGTTCTTCTTTTCCTAAATATTTACTAATAGTGTCCGACATTCTTCCATATCATGGTCCGATCCATGAAAATATATACAATTCACTGGTGGAAGCAGACATTCTCTTGCATAATGTCCCAGTTTTTGACAATTGTGACATACCACTGGTCCTCTACCTCATCCAAAACCATATCTCACTCGTCCTCCACCTCTGTAGCCTGCTGGATCTCCTCTCATCACATTATATTGAGGCGCTTGATTGTACTAAGATTTCATTATGTTGTATTGTGGCTGCACGATATTATATGGTTGCTGCGCAGTATTATACCATTGTTGCATAGTGTTGTATGGATATAGAACTTGATTAAACTATGGTGCGTCTTGCCCTGTCATCATTTCTACCTGCACTCTATATGCATCTGATGTACTCTCTCACATCAACTCCATAGTTCTACAATATTTGTCGTCATGGCCCACTGATTTGCAAAAGTTGCAATATGAACTCTTTCGGTCTGTCTGGTATTTCTCTATCATTGAGTAGTGATATGGATCATGGCCCAGTTTCTTGCAGACTTCACACCATAATCATCCTGTTGGTAATGGGTCTGGAATTCCTATTTCCATATACTGCGCGAATGTTGGACATTCGTTCTTGTGGTGTCCTTCCATCCTGCATGTTGTACACCAAACAAATTCTCGTTTGTCCTTACTCTTGTTATGGTTTAGCTGAAATGATAAGTTCTTCAAGTCTTTTTTCAGTTCTTCGATGGCTGGGTTCGTCTGTTGATACTGATTTTCTTTCAGTTGCAAGGCTACCTGCAGTGCCTCTACTTTCATTTGAAACTTCTGTTGTTGCAATGGGTATTTTAAGTGTGGTAGCAGTGAATTGATGAACATGTGCCTATGCTGCATATCAGTCATGAGATATTTCAACTTTCCCTTCAGTCGTTTGAATCTCTGGTCAATATTCCATACGTATTCTCCTGGTTTCTGTCTAATTTTGATCATCTCATTCATGTACTGATATTCTGAACTTGGCTTCTAGAACTCGTTTATCAATAATTTCTTTATGTCTGCAATTGTTCTGGTTGTCCCCGGTGGATTGTTTGTATCATAACTCATATACCAATCCAATGCATGATCCCTTAGTGTAATCTCTAGCTGTGCCAGTTTAATATCTTCATTTGTGATTTGTTTTTCTTCCCAAATATTCTCATAGATGAACACATGTTTTTCTGTCTCTTCCGATGCTTCTCCTTTAAATTCTGATAACTTGATGGTGGGATCGTGTCCTGCCATTCTGGATGTTGAACTAATACCTCCGCGTGGTGTAGATACTTGACTAGTGCTTCCTGAACTAGCTCTTCCAATTGTTGTTACTTGTGTAGATGTACTTCCTGCTATCTGACTTCTTCCGAACTTCAGTTGTCTAAATGATGGTGTTCTCTTTGGTGTATTAGTCGCACATGGGTTTATGGGTTCCACACTGACATTAATATGGATAGGATTGCTGCCTTCTCTTCCCATTCTTAGACCTCTCATCTTCCTCTGATATGTTGTGAGCAGGATTTCCTCAATTTGCGCCACAGCCCGGAGATCCTCTACCCCTTCCTCATCACTCACCAACCTTCCCTCGCGGCTATGGCTCTCTTATTAGTATTCACCTTGTATTGGTAGGGTACTTCGCTACGTGTCTTTCCAGGTGTCGCCATGATTCACTTGATATGGTTATCGTCCATCATGATTGGGTCCAAGGGTTCCTCCTCCTTTCCCTTATCCTTTACTCCCTCCATTTCTCCTCTTTCTGTCAGTTCTTACCCCTTTACCCCATGCACACAGGAAAGTTTAACTATCTAAATCCATTGTCATTACACCTTTATTATATAGCAGTATCTTAATAGAAGTATACAACGATCTAATGTACCTTCCTTGAGGTTTGCGTAGAAACTCTTGCTCTGTTGCACTGTACGACTTCGTTGTATCTACTACAAACTCTGTTATAAAGCCTGCCACAATACTATTGAGCCAAAAATATACTGCGCAGGTGAATTTGTTGTTCACCTGCTTTAATTGCCCGATCTGTACTGGGGTCCACTCTATTTGTCATATCTGGTTCGTTCTGTGTTTATCCTTCAACCTTAGTATCCACTCCTACAATAAGTGTGGAAAATCACAGAAAAATACTTCATGAAAATTTGTAAATATGTATTTCTCAAGATATTTGCAGGGTGTTACTCTAGGGTTTCTGTTGTCTTAATGTGCGAACTCTAGCTCTTTTGTTCTTAGCCAACTTTGGATTTTTTCTTTTGTGGGATTCCATGGTCTCAACATCCCATTCTAGTGGTTCATTGCTTTCTTCTTTTCTTTAATCTTCTCTTGCTCAACCTATATCATCTACTCAATCCTCTCCCGATCCTACCAACGACAACATAACTATTTGTTGGTTAAATTTTACTTATATCCTGTCTGAGTTCGTATTGAGTGACCCAGGGTTCATGTCTTCTCGAGGTTCCAACAAAGCCTCTAAAACTATCGGCCCTCTTGGTAAACCAGAAGGCAACACAACGTACAGAGTGCACTGTGCAGTCTCACCCAAGATAGTCTTAATGGGTGTCTACAATACTCATGTGTTTGCAACCTAGGATTGAGTGATATATGTTATAATTGTGTACTGATAACTATTACAACTTATTAACGCAATACACTGTTATCATGATTATGCAGGAAATATAACAACTCATTCAGTTAGCATAGAAATATTTTCTTGAAGACAATAAAGACACACATGCATTCAATCACATAACACAGATGTTACCATGGTTCACACCCTCCTGGGATACATCCACAAAGATCAATGCAGAACAAAAATAAAATGTATGCAAAACAGAAATAAAATGCTAGTAATGGCAGAATAACAACAATATAACCACAACATTCACCACAATAACACTGAAATGATATAAGAATAACAACATAAATAGCACTTTGAATCTAAAAGCAAAGTTCACGGGCCTCTTCGAGGGGGCAACCTCCAGTTGAGCAGAGCTCTATTACAATAATATCCAAGATATAGTTCTCATACCCTCGACTCCTATTTATACTAAAAAGAAGCATCTAGAGGAAGATCCTTCTAGAAGCGAAAGATTCTATTAGGTCTTCTTACATCCACCTTATTCTATTTTATTGAAAGGCCTTATTAATATTGACCTTTATTACATCCGAATATATTTTTCTACCTATGTGCAGGTTAGTACCCTAACATGTCCGCCCCCTTAAAAAAAACCTTGTCCTCAAGGCTTGAGATGAGGAAATTGTTGCAGAATGGTAGTTGGTTCCCAAGTGGCGTCTGCTAGAGTTGTATCTTTCCACTGGACTAGCACTTCCTTGATGGTTCTCTGACGTAGGTGACACTCACGCTGGTACAAAAATGATTTTGGTTGTAGCCAAATGGATCCTTCTTCAGCTAACTCTGGAAGGTTAGTTTGAGTTTGGCACTTAGCTCCAATCACCTTCTTTAAGCATGAAACATGAAAAACAAGATGTAGCTTCGAATGGCTGGGAAAAGCTAACTAATAGGTGACTTGTCCCACACGCTTGAGCATGATATAAGGACCACAAAATTTAGGTGCTAGCTTCTGAAAATGCTCGGCCTTGAGGGAAGTTTGCTTGTAAGGTTGCAGTCGAAGAAACACTTGATCCCCTTCTGCAAATTGACATTCAGAGTGACCTTGATCTGCTTGTTGCTTCATGTGATTCTGTGCCATGACCAAATTCTCTTTGAGGGTACGGAGAATGGCCTCTCGAGCTATAAGTGTTAGGTCAACCGCCTAGACCTTCGAGGCACCCGGTAAGTATGAGACAACTGAAGGTGGCTTCTGTCCATATACCGCTTCAAAAGGAGTCATGCATGTAGCTATATGGTATGAAGTGTTGTACCACCATTCATCTAGGGGTAACCATTGAGCCCATTGATTTTTCTTTTCCAAGGCAAAACACCTCAAATATGTTTCCAAACACTTGTTGAAAACTTTCGTTTGGCCATCAATCTGGGGATGATAAGCTGTGCTGAGATGCAATTCTGTGCCTTGTATCTTGAACAGTTCTTGCCAAAAATTGCTTGTGAAAGTTGGGTTGCGATCATAAACAATAGAGTGCAGCATGCCATGAAGCTTGAAGACTTGATCCATGAATATTTGAGCCACCGTGGATGCTGTAAATGGGTGTTGAAGGGCACAGAAATGA